>CM021110.1:221258690-221488068 GCA_007115665.2 Sequoiadendron giganteum
ACACATTCGACATAATTTTCTATAGTCCGTGGTCTTGATTAAATAATGTCAATTATTTAATTAACCTTTCGAACACATATTTCCTCTATTAAATAAATACCCCTTTTAATTAATTCATTATTAATCTTTATTCAACTTGATTAATTAAATAAATCATATTTATTTAGTTATGTTGCGAACTAATTAATTCTTCCCCCTTTATCTATCAATTAAATAATTTATTATTTAATTACCCCTTTATCATACATTTCCAACTATAATTAAATATCTTTATTTAATTATTCATTTAATCCCCTTTATCTATAATTAAATATTTATTATTTAATTATTTATATTTTGTCCTTTTTCAAATAGTCAAATTAAATAAATTACTTTATTTATTTAATTAAAGTCTTTCATTTTCGAATGTTGAATTAAATTAACATTTAATTCATATTTTAATTAATTATGTCACATTCCTCTATCATTCAGTTATCTAAGTCATTCACTCACCTTCTGACTCAAGATCTATTTTTAGTTCTCCAGTTATCTCTGAATTCAACACCTGTTTCTCTCTGCGAGAAGACTCTCCGTCACAACTAGTTGATTAACTAGTTCTAACTCATATGCATGTATGCATTTATTAATTAAATATCTTTATTTAATAAATTAATTATGCATTTGAATTCCTCATCTTCAACTTCTAACTTTGGCTTTTGCATACAAAGTCTATTTCTTCTATTTTTGAAGATTAAGATCTTGAACTTGTGTTCTAACTCACGTTCTAACTTAGTCCTTATCTGCAGTCTTTCCCGAACTCATGTTCTAACTCACGTTCTATCTGAGACATAACTCACATCGCATGGCATCCATCGATCTCATTTGTCGATCTCTCTTTCAATCTGAGCCGATCGTTCAAAAACACAAAATCTATAAAATGGCATGTCCTTATCATTATTCCTTCTCCCGAAATCATACACTTTTGAGAAGAGAAACTATTCTTCGATATTTTGCTTAGACACTCGACAGAGCTATACTTGCATTGAAACACAGAAATTTGAGGGCAAGAATACTAAAAAGGAAAAATGGAGAAGAGCAATAAAGATAATTTGAAGGGGTGAATGCATATTCGGTGAGATCATTTTGGTTTTATTATTTAGTTTACTTATTCATTCTTTGTTGTTAGATTTTAGATTATTGTTTAGATTAAGATTTGATCATTGTTATTCTAGTTATATGTAAAAAAATCTAAGATGTTACATTTGGTGAACCCGATGTGAACACGCTTCAAAATCTGTGCATCTTTTTTTCATTTTTTTCGTTTTTCCATTTTCTGTTTTCTGGTTTTTTGTAGATTTTCATATGGTGCACCACATTTGTTAAGGGATATGATGCATCTGTATCCGCGAGCCGCATCTGTGAAAAATAGTGACACATCCGCCATCATAAATCACATCCGTGAAGCCACAAACCGCATCCGCCTGTCAACAATTTTGTGAGTCGCATCCGTCTGTCAACAGTCGAACCGCATCTGTGGCTCAAAAAGCCACATCTGCCTAGGAAATTTTTTTCATTTTTACATTGATTTCTATACATTCTTATTTTCATTTTCGCTTTTGAAGTTGTTTTGATTTTCACTAATTGTTGATTTCAATTGTGTTAAGGAGGAATAACATAGTGTTTGCAGGATGAAGCTTTGAAGATAATAAAAAACAAGACAATTTTCTATAGGACGAAAAGCTGAAGACCATGAACTACTGATTAATTTGCATGTAGGACCTAATGCCTTTGTGTTAATTTATATTTAAGCAATCTTTTTTTTGGTAGATAGATAATCGTCATGTGGGATTAAAATGAATTTTCTGTTTAATAGATAGAAAATCATCATTTGGATTAAAAAGAACCATTGTATTCTTTGTGTGGTGCTTTGCACATATTTGTAAACCGTTATGATTCAGTACACCGAAGTATCCTCTCCCCTTGCGCAGTCATGCAATCCTGGGTGTAAGAGAAACAGATGCTGACTCTAGAACTTGGGCCTATCTTGGTGGGAAAAAGTACTCACTCCAAGATGACTCAGACTGGTAGTACGCTAAAGCCAAGCGACTTCCAACTGGTATATAAAAGTGGATTCTTGGGGAAAGCCCAAGAATCACGCTCACTATTCCGACGAGATGGATAGAAATGGACTCTCGCTGACATTGGATAGTGTCCTATGAACGGAATGCCCCTATTAAACACCTTGTTGTAGAGTTACCAGAATCCTATCTATTTACTGGCACAGCAGGTGTATAACCTATGAAGCCGTCTTACAAATTTATGGTTCTTGTGTTGAGGTGACATGTATGCCATGGGAGTTTCATGGGTACAGTAGCTTGGCTGCCTCGTATAAGTGAGTGCCATGGAGGGGAGCCAGTGGGGTCAAGCTACTAGTCATCCACCTTGAATGGGTGTAGCTGGAGAAATCCAAGTAAGAATTCAGAAAATACTATCCTAAAAGCCTAGGTTGTACATGTTTTCGAGTCTTAACAGTCCTTACATCACAAAAATTGAAAATATATTGATTGTTGTGTTTTCTCTTTGCTGTATTTGTCAAAATCTTGATCAAACAAACAAAGTCAGTCAACAACTTTCAGGAAAAATTCAACTGTCAGAAAACTGAGTCGCATTTGTCAGTTTAAATGCTGCATGTGTCATAGCGAGTCACATCTGTTAGGCAAAACATTGCATTTGGCTGTCAAAACATCCACTTTTTACAGTCTGCATATCACGAGTCACAATTGTCATATTCTGAGTCGCATGTGTGCATGCAAACAACATCTGTCAGTTTTTAAACCGCATGTGTTCTGGTAAACCACATCTGTCAGTTGTTAAACCGCATTTGTTAGAATAAAAACTACAACTGTTAGAAAAATCGCATCTGTCAAATTCTAAACTGCAACTGTTAGGCGAACTGCATTTTCCTGTCAACAAAAAACATCAAAAAAATCGTGAACTGAGTTTGAAACATTATTGTCACTATTTTCTTTAGGTTCTTAGGATCAACCTTGGATTAGAAACTGGTTAATTTTGCTCAAAAACCTTGCATCATTAGGTGTCATATATGTCTTAGTTACTATCATTAGGTGTCATATACATCTTAGTTACCATCATTAGGTGTCATATATGTCTTAGTCACCGTAAAAGTCTTAGTCATAGTCGTCCTATAGTTGCATGCATATAGATAGTCTAGTTTGGAAAATTCACCTTGTCAAAACTGTCCTTGTCATACAATTAGGTTCCTTGGTCAAAAACAAATTGTTGCATGCATTTATTTCATAAGTGGTAGGTTATACCCATCTTAGGCTCATTTATCATCATTAGTCCACTCATAATTTTTGCGTATTGTCCGTCCTATCACACGTCATTTTAGATCTTTAGTCGTCTTGTCATATGTCATTTTAGATCTTTAGCAACATCCTTATTATCAAAAAAATCCAAAAACATAGACATAGGTCATATCAGTTTTTAGACATAGTCTACATTACCCATATTTTGAGCAACTTTTTCATGGTCGAAACAAGGTCCAAAAAGAAATACAAAGCAATGATAGAACCTAATGAATTCATCAATCCGTTCGGAAACCAACCGTCAAGTAGTAAACGACCACACAAGCCCTTGCTAGAAAAACATGTCACTAGAGACACACATGGTTAGATTTTCATAGAAGACATAGACGCAGCAGTACAAGATCCTGAATTTGCATCCTTTATGGATGACTATTTGGAAAATGATCCCCAACGCTATCTAGCAAAATTGCTAGCAGAAGGTGCCAAACTACCCATAGGATTTGATATACATACCTTGCAAACATATTCAACTCAACCATCCCAAACTGCAACGTCAACTGTCTCTATTCCACAAATTACCGCAGCAATACCAATTGGTATACCAACTCAGACATCATCAATTGTAAACACAACCCCTTTTAACATCACACAAGGTTTACAATTTACTATGGGGGCAACTTTCTCCAACCCCTTTAACACCAACACGATTGGTAAGAGAACCAAAGTTGGCAGAAACATACCTATACCAAGTCAAACCATTCCAACAAGAAGTATTCCTATTCCTATTCAGACAATTCAGACAGGAAGCATTCCTATACCAACTCAAACCATTCAGACAGGGAATATCCCTATACCGAATCAGAATATTTTGACAGGATATATTCCCTCACCCAATCACAACCCGTCACAGAACATGGCGTATCAAAACACCTACATTGATCCAAATTTTACAAACACCATGTCCTTGACACAAGTTGATGTCCTTCAAAACCAGATGTAAACACTTCAACAGCAGATGGATAACATGTCTATGTCCAGAAAATGAACTATTTCAGCACAAGACCTATGTCCATGTCCATTTGACAAAGCGCTATATATGACACCTTTCCCCCATGGATACATTATACCGGTTTTGCCCAAGTATAATGGGAGAAAGAATCCTTTAGAATACATTAGAGAGTTCTCAACAACATGCATGGACATATCGTATGATCCCACATACTTAATGAGACTATTTCCACAAACCCTTGTTGGGATAGGACTGGAATGGTTTTCTAAATTACCATATGGTATACGATCTTGGGGAAAATTAGCTGAAAAGTTTGTTGAACATTTCACTTTTAACATAGAAAATGAGGTAACAATTGCAACCTTGTGCCACACGACACAAGAAGATGGCGAAACCTTCACCACTTTCTTCTAGAGATGGAAAAGTATAGCTAGTAGATGTCTAGTTGAAATACCAGAAAAACAAAAGGTCACCATATTCCTAGAGAACATCAACCCCAAATTGTGAAGTGACTTAAGGGTACACTATTGTACTTCATTCTCAGACTTGGTACAAAAGGGCATCATCCTTGAGAAAGGTCTTATAGACAAAGGAGAGATTAAGGTACCAGGCAGAAATCTAGTTGTCCAACATCAAAACACGCCAAATGATAGAAACAAATTCTAGTCTAGGAACAAGAATATTACAAATGATGGCATTGTTGATGCTAAACACATACATACGGGACCAGTTATCACCCTTAGGGGTTATAATTCCAATCAAGACATGTTGATTAGTCCAGATCAACAAGCTAACTATGTCCAAAATTCACAACAACAAAGACCGCAACAACAGAGATTTCCTACACGTGAATTTACTCCTTTAGGACAACCAATTGAGGTTATTTACAAAGAGTTGATTAAACACAATCTCATCAAACCTTTGGAACCAAGAGAGTATGATCCTGGACAATTTAAACCTTCATGGTGGGATGACAAAGCCTATTGTGAATACCATCAGATAAAAGGACACAGCCTACAACAATATCGCCAACTCAAGAATATCATAGAAGACTTTGTTGAAAATGGAACTATAGAGGTCAGTGGGCAGAAAAACACAAAGAAAAGTGATCATAAGGTCTTCACGGACCCGTTACATGACTGCACAAAAGGAAAAGCCTTCAATTCAGGACCTAAGAATGATCCATCAGTCAATTATAACAACACCAACTATGATGGAAAATGCAAGACTGTGTATAGCTTTCGGGCTACAAATGAGAATGTCAATACCTTCACCATTAAGAAGCATCCAGAATGTAATGTGAACACATGTAGGACTAAGATTACTATTCCTAGACCTTCTTCTTTTGAACCACCTACACAAGCTTCCAAGTTCAAGTACAACCTTCTTGATCAATTGAGTAAAACTCCCGCGCAAATATCTATCTTGGAATTGTTGACCCTATCACCTGAGCATTGAGCCATTCTTAACAAAGCTCTAAAGAACACAACTATTCCTACAGACTTACATGTCAATCGTTTCAAAGAGATGGTGGGATATTTGACCAACTCGCATCATGCCACATTTTCCCAGCAAGATTACTCAATGGAAAAATCTGATCATAATGACCTTTTACATCTTGAAGTCTTAGTCCATCAAACCAGAGTCAGACGAGTCTTGGTAGACGGAGGAGTAGGTTTGAACTTGTGTACCCTAAAATTGGTTAAGGCATTAGGATTCTCAGAAGACTACGTAGATACCTCAAAGAGTATAGTCATCAAGGCTTACGATGATGAGGAAAGATCGTCCAAAGGAGTTGTCACACTCCCTATCAGAATTGGCCTAGCAATCATGAACACCAGCTTCCAAGTCTTGGATCTCACCCTTCCATACAACTTGTTTTTAGGTAGACCTTGGATACATGTAATGAAAGCTATACCTTCAACATATCACCAATGTCTTAAGTTCCCCTATAATGGCACAGAGATCACTATTGATGGTGATCCAGATCCTTTTCAGTATTGTACAAGCCTAAAGGAAATTCCAAAAAGACAGGTACCCGTTAACCAAGAAGTTTCATCATCCACTTCATCCCAATACATTGACTCATCACGTCTTATCAAGTCCAGTTCATTCAAACCTCCATCAACTACTCCTAAGCTTGAGATCCAGGACAAGGGTTGTGGCGAATATCATATAAAGGCATCATACTGTGTCACTCAATTGATTCCACCTAAGGCATAAGGCCTACCCATGGCAGATAGAAGACATTCAGTGGTCACATTTCATGTTCCCCCTACAATGAAATTGACCAAATGGGGAGAGTTAAGTGAAGAAATTGTGGATCAAGGTGATTCATGGTTATGTCAAGAAGAACATGAATACCACTCCCCGTCTATTCAAATAGCTAAGGACTAGTATGGAAAAGGCTTTAAGATAATGCAAAAAGAAGGCTATGATGGGCACAGTGGGTTGGGACTATATTAGAATGGAAGGACATAACCGATCACTGTCTACCCACGACTGAAATATCTAGGGCTAGGGTGCCAACCGCTTAGAATTGGGTTTCCTGGTACTTCAACATTGTTTCAAGAAGAAACGAGTGATTACAGAGACATCAAGACATCTCATGAACCACTTCCCCCAGTTTACGATAAACCTCTAGTTTTTGACGAATCCCCTTACTCAAGCGATGATGAATGGGATTCCCTTTCATCTACTGGTACCATGAACATAGATGCCCTATTTGGAGAATTGGACCTCAACATGAAACCTATACCAAAACCGTCTACTCCTCATCCTAAGAAGCACTTGTCCAAAAAAGAATGGCAAGAGACCTATTATTGGGAAACCCTTGATCATGCATCTTGGGCACCTGATAAACCATCTTCTGACAATACTGCCCTTACTATGGTCCCACATCAAAGTTTACCTACCCATAGGGAAAAGACCAAGCAGGAGTTAGTACAAAACTTCTATGACCATGTCAACCATTCCTTATTCACCTTGTTAGCAGCTACCCTTACAAACTCCGATGATGACATGCCCCTTGTATATCCCGAACTTATCGACTGGGATCAACAAGGTACACCTATCATAGATACATTCGAGAACGACGAAGCAATTGCTGAGTTCATGGGACTTAGAGAAGGCATACCAAGAGGGGATCATAAAGCTAGTTTCACCATAGACTTGGATGATAAAGCATACTTTGGGGAGTCTATTTACACCTCTAGTCGCAAAAATGAAAATGAAAAGAAAAAAGACAATGAAAAAGAAAATGATGAGTCCCTAGGTGAAAACCGAAAGGCACCTTTGGACGAAGAAAAAGTCAAAATAAAGGACGTATCCAAGGGAAAAAACCTCCTAGAGGCACCCAAGGATAGAGGTTTAAATATTCTCCCAGTGGAACAAGAAAAGTCTTCGATGCTAGTAGAAGAATCTATGGAAGTCAACATAGGCACATAAGAGAATCCTCGGAAGGTATATTTTGCAGCTTCACTAACAGAGATAGAAAAATCTGAATTTAAGGAATTCTTCACAAAGAGACAGATAAATTTTGCATGGTCATATGCTGACATGCCTAGGATGGATCTAGACCTAATATTGCATCAATAACCACTACAGCCAGGTATTAAACCAGTCAAATAGAAGCTACGGAAAATACATCCGCAAATTGCTCTATTGGTCAAGGCAGAACTTAAGAAGCTCTTGGATGTAGGATTCATAAGGACAATAGATTATGCGGATTGGATATCAAATCTTGTACCAGTGACTAAACCAACTGGGGGCATTCACATATGCAAAGACTTTAGAGACATCAATAAAGCATGTCTAAGGATGACTTTCCTTTGCCGAATATTGACATGATAGTAGACCTGACGGCAGGATACGAGATGCTATCCCTCATGGATGGTTTCTTGGGATACAACTAGATTAAAATAGCAATTGAAGACCAACATAAGACAACTTTCACGTGTCCATGGGGCACATACTATTGGAATGTCATGCCGTTTGGCCTTGAGAATGCAGGAGCTACCTACCAACGGGCAATGACTATAATTTTCCATGAGTTTGTACATATCTTCATGGAAGATTATGTAAATGATATTATAGCAAAATCAGAAACAAGGGAAGATCATTTGAAAGTTTTAGACAAGATATTCCAGCGGCTTGAAAATTACAATGTCAGGCTGAATCCGAAGAAGTGTCTTTGGTGTGAAATCAGGAAAACTGTTAGGGTATATCATCTCTCAAAGAGGCATTGAAGTAGATCCAGAGAAAGTAAGAGTTATCATAGAGATGCCTCCTCCAGTCAGCATTGGTCAACTCAGAACCCTACAAGGGATATTACAGTCCATTAGGCGATTCATAGTACAACTGGCAGATAAAATCCACCCCTTTCAACATCTACTCAAGAAAGGAGTACCATTTGTGTGGACACATAAATGTCAAGAGGCCTTCCAACAAATTAAGGACTATTTGCTTACTCCACCAGTCTTAATGCCACCTACAGAGGGAAAACCATTGATATTATACATCTCAGCAACACAGTCGGCATTAGGGGCTCTTCTCGCACAACATGATGATCAAGGTCGTGAGAGAGCCATCTATTATATCAGTCGTACCTTAGTGGGCTATGAACTGAATTACAACAACATAGAATGTGCCTATCTTGTGGTAGTCTTTGCTACCCAAAAACTTCGGCACTATATGCTCAATCGACAAACAAAGTTAATTGCAAAGATTGATCCACTTAAATACCTCCTAAGTAAGGCAACTTTAATAGGCCGATTGGCTAAATGGGTCATGATACTTAGTGAGTATGACATTCAGTATGTCGAAAGAAAGGATATAAAAGGATAGGTGATAGTAGATTAGTTAGCTGATGCACCTATGAAGGCAGATCATCCATTAGTGGCAAACTTTCCTGATGAGTTTCTCTTTAATATTGACATCAAGACCGAATGGAAACTGTACTTTGATGGCTCACATACAAACTGTGGTTCAGGAGCTGGTATCTTATTTGTTACACCTCAAGGTGATACCATTCCTAAATCATTTAGGATTGCTTTCCCTTGTACCAACAATATAGCAGAATATGAAGCTTTAGTGATTGGGTTAAAAATGGCAGCTCAGTGGAAAATTAAAATTCTAAAGGTCTTCGGTGACTCTCAATTGGTAATCCGACAGGTAAATGACGATTACGAGACTAAGGATGAGAAGCTTGCACCTTACAAGAGAATGGCTGATAGTTTCAAATAGTATTTCAATGACATAACTTTTCAACAAATATTGCGTATCCAGAATGGAGCTGCAGATGCTATGGTAACCGTAGCTTCCTTGTTGGATATTCCAAGTAATGTGCCTAAGTTCAAGTTTTTGGTTGAACAGTTGTTGGTCCCCACTTATGATGTCCCTGATAATGCGATAGTGTGTACCATTGTTGGTCCTATGTCTCCTTGGTATAAAGACATATTCAACTACCTCACTGACCAAACCTTACCCTAAGACTTGTCTAATAACCAACGTCGAACCTTCATCCAAAATTCAGCTAAGTACACCATCATCGGAGAAACCCTGTATAGACGTACCTTAGATAATGCCTTAATGAGATGTCTCGATGTTGAGGAAGCATAAACAACTTTACGAGTGATACACGAGGGTATATGCGGATCTCATTCGAGTGGTCCTACTCTAGCCCACAAGATTATGAGGTTAGGTTACTATTGGCCTACAATGGAGAAAGATTCATATGTCTTTGTAAAGAAGTGTAGACAATGTCAAATACATGGAGACTTGATAAGAGTGCCAACGTAAGAACTTCGTACAATTACTTCACCATGGCCCTTCGCCCAATGGGGACTCGACCTCATAGGTAAGATACACCCTCCATCCTCCAATGGCCATAAATTCATCATCACTGCCACTGAATACTTCACCAAATGGATTGAAGCTATTCCCATGACATACATAACCGACACACAAATATCTAAGTTTATCCTAAACTATATCATTTGTCAGTATGGTGTGCCACAATCCATTATCACAGACAATGGCCACGCATTCAAGAACCAAGAAGTATGCCATTTATGTGAAGAATTCCACATCAAACACCATTTCTCCACTCCATATTACCCACAAGGTAATGGCCAAGCTGAGGCATCTAATAAGACTATTGTTAGAATCCTTAAGAAGACTGTCAATGACGCTGGTCATGACTGGCACCTACAGCTTAACCCTACCTTATGGGCCTATCGCACAAGCATCCATACACCCACCGACGCCACTCCATATTCACTAGTATTTGTGTCTGAAGCTGTCTTACCTATTGAGGTTGAAATACCTTCTCATAGGGTATCCTTGAAGGGTCATATTGATGATGAAGAGTACCGTGTCTCTAGGTTACAAGATCTAGAATTGTTGGATGAGCGAAGAAAGAAAGCATTAGATCATTTACAAGCATATGAGAATCGTCTTCGTCGTAGCGACAATAGAAAGGCTCTCAATAGACATTTTGATATTAGTGACCTGGTATTAATGGAGAATCTTAAGAACCAAGCAGAACGAGAGAAACTAGGTAAGTTTGAGCCTAACTGGTTGGGGCCATACATTGTCACAGAAGCTTTTGGGTCAGGAGTGTACCAACTCTCTACTCCTGAAGGAGAGCCGCTTTTGTCCCCTATCAATAGTCTGCATCTAAAGAGGTTCTATGCTTAGTCTCTGAGAATCTGTGTCTTAATCTGAAAAAATTTAAAACAAATGAAAAAAACAAAAAAATGGTTACCTTGATGAAAACCTAGCAAACGGTCGTCTTTGTAACACCAAAAAAATTGAGAAAAAAAAAAAAAGAGAAATAAATCCGTCCAATAGTGAAAACCGCTTCTGTGGCGCTATGGATAAGTACCATGGTGAAAACCTGGCAAAAAGGCGCTATGTGTAGTCACGCTCGCTCTTCCGTCTACCATCATTCTATTCGGACTTTTTCACCATCACTCATAATAAATGGTTGTCTTATCCATAACCTTGGAACGATTGACATCTAGCGTCCATTCCATCACATTATCCACTCCATCTTCCTAATCTTCTTCCCAACTGGGGGAAAATCCTTGTTCTATGCCCTAACATTTTGTACATAACGTCACACCATCGAAAATGTCCTGAAAAATCCCAAAAACATTTGAAAACTTCAAAAATCCAAAAAAGAAAAAATCCAAATTTTTTTTAGAAAACTCCAAAAACAGAGTCAAGTCAGTCATGTCAAGTTGGTCATGTTAAGTCAGTCATAGACATAGTCGAACTATGTTGCCTCTACGACTGGGATGTAGGCAAGGCCATCAATCGATGTGCCCCCGAGGCATAGGTCTGCCAGTTTAAGTTTGTCATGTAACACACACATTTAAATCATGACTCTTTGTGCATTCAAAGTCATTGGTCATGTCGAACTACGAGGTCTCTGCATGTACAATGTAGACAAGGCTAATCAATTGATGAGCTCCTGAGACCACACTAGGTCAGTCCAATAGGGTTCATTCACAATCACTATCACACAAGCTGCATATCATAGTTTAAGATATCGTCTCATGTCAAACACTGTCTACACACACACAACTTATTAGTCAAGGAATCAAAACAAGTCATGCAACAACAAGGCAAAATGTCTCAACAGTCATCAAGTCAATATCAAACACATTGTCAAAATTGATCAACCTATGTCTTACACAAGATATGTCTTTCTTATCAACAGACGTCATCACATTGTCATAGTCTCATGTGGCTTGTCACTTCAACGTCATCAGACTCCAATGTCTTATACGACACGTGTCTTTCTGAAACCAGGCTTTGTCATGCCTTATACAAAAGTCACCAAGTCGAAACCAGACTCAATGTCTTATGTGGTATGTGTCATTCTCTCACATTAAGTTATGTCAAGCATCAACATCAAACAATCCCACAAGATCAAGTTTTGGCAAATACATTTATTTGGCTTTATGACTTTATATCTTATTTTGTCTTATCTTTTTATCGATTTGTGCAATATCCTGTTACTAGCTTTCTCAAGGATGTCCCTTGAAGGATTTAGAGAAGCAATGATGTCCCAGGATTCTTTTTCTTTGGTTGTTGTTTATCAATTATCTTTTTAACATTGTTTTTTGAGTCATGTTACTAGTTTCCTCAAGGATGTCCAATCAAGGATTTAGAGGAGCAATGACGTCTCATGACCAGCCTTTTATTTTTCTATTGTTTGTGGTTTGTCTCGACAAAATGACTGGGGAAATACTGTCCTTAGTATGAGTTAGGACACTTCTTGTCTGTGACTGTGTGTTTTTCATAGATGGATGACTTTGTACACTATGGTCTATCTCATATCATAGTGTGTACTATCCATCTGTGTCATGTCCTTCCCAATGATGATAACAAGCAAGTATAGCATATTTGGTAATATATCGAAGCTTATGTCTTTTTCTCAATCAATCAACCATCATTATATATTTTTCTCAATCAATCACTTCAATTGTTTCTTACTAACATTCTGAATTAATTTCATCTTAACATTTCTCTTTGAAAACATAATGATAAAGTCCTGTGACACATTAAAAAAAAAAAAAATTAGGTTATTTGCATTTGCATACATTCCATTAGCATTTCACATAGTTGCATTGCATCCAAAATCATGACATAATAGGCATGGCATCATCATAACATACATAATGTAAACATCGCATGTACATTACCATCACATGTAAATAAACATCATATAGAGCATTTGCATCCATTATCATAAGTAAGTTAAGACATCCATAACATCATTATAAAATGCATAACTCATAACATATAGATACATTCATTTATAACACATGTATATACATCATTTAGGAAACATAATCATCTAGAAATAAAGCATCATCCATAACATAAAGGATATCATGTAGAAGCCACCAAAATCATATATATATATATCACTCAAAAATAGTGTGTCACAATACAATGTCCGAATGTAACCATAAATAAAACATGAGCTCACAGGGTCTCTGATCAATAATACAAATGTCTACAAAAGTCTTTGTAATCATGTCTCGCTACCCCTGCTATCATGTGGTGATGGTGGTGGGAAAAGACTCGAAGGTGGCCTCTGTGAGGTGGAAGGCCTATCATATGGACCTGTCCTTGATGGTCCTATCACCCCCTTAGTGCTTTGTGTCCTCTGACTCCGACTATGACCTCTGCTTTGACTGTGCACCTCTCAAAAGATGGGTGCTCGTCTATCTACTGGCACAACTACCTCATAAAGATCCCTGTAGTATGACGCTCTCTCAATTGACCTGACTGGCTCACAAAAAAAACCCTCAAGTGAAGAACCACTGCAAAGGCATCTGATCTCTAAAAACTATTGCTCTACCTCCTACCATCGGGCTATAGCCTGATCTCTCTCCATGTGAGCACTATCCCTCTCTGTATGAGCACTGTCCCTCTTGGTATAGGCATTGTCCCTCTTTGAGTAGGCACTGTCTCTCTCTAGTCTCATTGCCTCAAACTCTATATTCATAAGTCTAAGTCTCTCCTCTAAAGCCTCCCTGTCACTATCTCTAGGAGCATCCTCATCCCATCTCCCCTCTACTATTCGATCTCTGAGCTCTCTCTCCTGCTCCTCCATCAGTGCCTCCTCCTCAACATCATCCTCAACATCATCCTCTTTGTATCCTGCCAACACACCCAGAGGGTCTAAATCCATGTCTACATCAAAATCCTCTGCAACATCCTCTCCTCCAACATCTACCTCTACACGCTCCTCCGCCACTACCTCTACTGCAGCATGCTCACCCCTAGCTGGTACATCCACTCTACCTCCAATATCTATCATCGGTACATCAACTATTGCCACCTCTTGTATAGGTGCATGTCCACTTTCCTGTCCCCCTCTCCATCCTCTCCGTCCTCATCTCCTACCTCTACCTCCACCTCTATCATCATCTCCATCACCTCTACCACCAACTCTACCAACTCTGGCACCTCCACCTCTCCGATGTCCTCTAGGCCCTGTGCCTTGTCTCTCAACTGGTGCTGGTTGATCAGGATCTGTATAAGGAATCGAGCGATGCACTGGCCACCATGCCTCGTAAGCAGCCGTGGTCCCTGGATCTGCTAATCCATCTCTCCATCCCCACTGTATTGGATGAAGTGCCTATATCTCTGCCTCTACTATAGCCATTGGAATCATGGGTCCCCACCATGGAACCTCTCTCGATGACCGAGAAAACTCTGCTCTACCTCGAGGCTCATCCTGAACCTCCCCGAACTATCTCAAAACTTTGTCTGGCAGATGTCGCTCAATAATGTGAACACTAGAAATAGTCCTCCCAATGAGATACTGTGTCTATCTGTAGAATGGAAAATGAATATCCTCATCCACCCACTCCTCGCAATCCATGTAAGGTCTCCATGTTAATTGATCAAGAATATCCAAGGTGTGTCGCCAGTATCCTATGTCACCCACATGGGTCTGTGTAATCTACCCTGTATATTGAAACACATATGGGTGTCTCTCCTCTCTCTCTACTGTAATAGGAGGACGAAAGACAAATATCCTCTCCCAACCCCATACCATCAATAGTGTTGTCCCACAACTCAACGACTGTGCATCTCTATAGGCGATGTCATGTAAATGGAAGTACAACATCTCGAGTAGACATGGATCCCATGCATATCTCATCTTACTCTCTAACATCTCGACAAGCATAGCTCCCCATCCCACTGGAAATCTGTGACCCTGTCTGTCTCTACTTGTACCTATCTACTAGAACTGGCCATCTGATCTCGTAATGCTCGATCCTAAGCCTACTGATGTCGTCCACCTGGTAAAACCATGCTAACTCTATCAGTCCTCGCTGGGTATCATACATAACCCGCTCACCTCTGATAGGAAATCTCAGAATCTTGTACACATCCTCCAATGTGACAGTGGCCTCCCCAGTCGGTAAATGAAACGACGATGTCTCTGAATGCCATCGCTCGTAAAGTGCCGTCAGCATCCCCCTGTTTGCTCGAATGGCAAGCATCGACAAATAGTGACGTAGGCCTAGCTTCCATAGAAGTTGAATCTCTGCACTCGTCAACCTGTCTCTCAGGTCAAATGTGTCTGGTCATGACTCCCACGTATAAATAGGATCTATCACCACCTACAATTTAACCATGATATCAACATTTTTCAAATTTTCTTTGAAAAAAAATTTCAAAAAATTTTACCAGCCAAATGCGGCTCACATTAATAGATGTGGTGCATTTTTGCAAATGCGTTGCACAGAGCCTCACATGCGGTGCATATTACATATGCATTACATATTCTTCTAACCATGGTCATCCAACTGCACATGCGGTTCACTTAACCACATGCAGTGCATTTTTACAAATGCGGTGCAGTTTATTAGCCTGCCTAACTACAACATATGCGTTCAATTATTCATATGCGGTTCACAAAAATCACATGCGGTGCATTTTGCACATGCAGTTCATTTTTTACTTTCTACTGCCCAACTACATATGCGTTTCCTACATACATATGCGGTTCACACATACACTTGCATCTATCCCTAATGCATTTGTGTTGCAAAACTACACATGCGGTCATTTCCTAATCTGCCTAAACAAGCCTATGCGTGACTTTACAGATGTGTTGTTTCATAGTCAGATGTGGCGAATACGATGGCATATTTGTCATTTATGACACACCGCATTCGCTCATTAATTTTCTAATGCCTAAAAAAGCGTGCAAAAATAACTTTTACAAGTTTATTTTCGGGTACATACCGGTGGTCCTGCATCGGCTGGCCTCTTGAAGGTTCAGATCTGATATCCTCGATGCCTGGTGTATGGAATCAATGCCATTTCCTCAGTCAGTCAAAGCAAAAACTCAAGTTTTTCTATCTCCTCCGGGTGCAAATGAAATGATTTTAGCCCTAATTCCTATTTATAGGTGGGTTAGAAGTGCCATTTCTTCAACCCTTCTCTATTGGCCACTTAGCCTTTCACCTTCCACCAATCCGTATTCGTCCGAAACATCTTTGATTTCTATTCCGTCAACTCCAAACCATTTCTAACTGTCATTTTGACTTATCGGGAATTTTTCCTGATTTTTTTGAAACATTTCAAAAAATGTCAATTTTCCCGAGGGGGCATACCTTACCCTGTTTCATGCTGGGGCATGATCGGGGCATATTTTCTTTGACACAAGGCCGTACTAACATTGTATCAAAGAGGGGCAAACTGTAGATACCGAAAATTGGTCTAGGCCTGCAAGTACACATTCGACATAATTTTCTATAGTCCGTGGTCTTGATTAAATAATGTCAAATATTTAATTAACCTTTGTAACACATATTTCCTCTATTAATTAAACACCCCTTTTTAATTAATTCATTATTAATCTTTATTCAACTTTGATTAATTAAATAAATCATATTTATTTAGTTATGTTACGAACTAATTAATTCTTCCCCCTTTATCTATCAATTAAATAATATATTATTTAATTACCCCTTTATCATACATTTCCAACTATAATTAAATATCTTTATTTAATTATTCATTTAATCCCCTTTATCTATAATTAAATATTTATTATTTAATTATTTATATTTTATCCTTTTTCAAATAGTCAAATTAAATAAATTACTTTATTTATTTAATTAAAGTCTTCCATTTTCGAATGTTGAATTAAATTAACATTTAATTCATATTTTAATTAATTATGTCACATTCCTCTATCATTCAGTTATCTAAGTCATTCACTCACCTTTTGACTCAAGATCTATTTTTAGTTCTCCAATTATCTCTGAATTCAACACCTGTTTCTCTCTACGAGAAGACTCTCCGTCACAACTAGTCGATTAACTAGTTCTAATTCATATGCATGTATGCATTTATTAATTAAATATATTTATTTAATAAATTAATTATGCATTTGAATTCCTCATCTTCAACTTCTAACTTTGGCTTTTGCATACAAAGTCTATTTCTTCTATTTTTGAAGATTAAGATCTTGAACTTGTGTTCTAACTCATGTTCTAACTCATGTTCTAACTTACGTTCTATCTGAGACATAACTCACATCTCATGGCATTCATCGATCTCATCCGTCAATCTCTCTTTCAATCTGAGTCGATCGTTCGAAAACACAAAATCTATAAAATAGCATGTCCTTATCATTATTCCTTCTCCCGAAATCATACACTTTTGAGAAGAGAAACTATTCTTCGATATTTTTCTTAGACACTCGACAAAGATATACTTGCATTCAAACACAGAAATCTGAGGGCAAGAATACTGAAAAGGAAAAATGGAGAAGAGCAATAGAGATAATTCGAAGGGGTGAATGCATATTCGGTGAGATCATTTTGGTTTTATTATTTAGTTTACTTATTCGTTCTTTGTTGTTAGATTTTAGATTATTGTTTAGATTAAGATTTGATCATTGTTATTCTAGTTATATGCAGAAAAATCTAAGATGTTACAATAAGTTTTGGGGTTTCTAGGTTGTGGAAGACAATCGTTTTGATTTCATGAATTTCATCAATGATATTGCACTATTGGATTTGGATCTATGTGGAGTGTCCTATACCTAGTCCAATAGGTGTGTGGGGGATGCTCTCATTCAGGTTAAGCTAGATTGAGCTCTGATTTCACCTGATTGGCTGCAATATTTTTCTTGTTCCCTTTTGACCCTTACTAGACTTGGCTTAGATTATTTCCCCATATCCTTGAATTTTGATCTCTTGGGTCGTAAAAATTCATTCCCATTTAGATTTGAAAATATATGTACTAGCCACCCGAAGTTACATTCTAGAATTGTTGACTGGTGGAATATTAATGTAGATGGCTCTGCTATGTATAAAGTTGCTAAGAAGCTTGCTTCTTTTAAGAAAAGCTTAATCCAATGGAATAAATCTTCTTTTGGCAATATCTTTAAGGAGAAATTTGAGATTAAGGCCAAATTGGACATCTTGCAGTTGAGAATACAAGCCAGTGGGAATGACTTGTCACTTTTCCAAGAGGAAAGTATCCTTTTAGCCAGTTTGCATAATATTGTGGCTAAGGAGGAGGAGTTTTGGAAGCAGAGGTACAGAGCTATCTGGCTTCATAGTGGGGATAAAAATTACCCGTTTCTTCCATCTCACAACTTTGAAGCATAGATCCTCTAATAGGATTTCCAATTTTTTTGTTGACAACCACTATTTAGAAGAGGGTGATGATATTATATTTTCTGCCTAGTCATTCTTTGAGGATTTTATTTTTGAGGATTGCCCTCTTGATCCTATTTTCTAGCAAGTTTTTCTTAATGTGATTCCTAACTTGGTGACGAGGGAGGAGAATAGGGATTTGACGTGTATTCCTGATGTGGAAATTAAAAAGGCTATGTTCTCCTTTGAACAAAATAAATATCCTGGGTTGCATGGGTTTCCAATGTTCTTCCAGTCTTACTAAGACATTATTGCTAAGGATTCATCAATTCTACTAAAGAGTTTTTTTGTAGCAGGTGGCTTCTTAAGGAATTTAATTATACATTTATTGTGGTAATTCCTAAGAAGCCTAGGGCTGCACATTTTGGTGATTTCAAGACCACCAACCTATGTAACTCTATCTATAATATTTTCTCTAAAGTCTTGGCTTCTAGATTGCAAAGGGTCTTTCCTAGGATAATTTCTCCTTAGCATAATGGTTTTGTTCTACGTAGGAAGATTCGGTGCTCACAGTGCATGAGAATATTCACTCGCTTAAGGTTAATAAGAATCCTAGTCTTATTTTGAAATTCGATTTGGTGAAAGCCTATGATCGGGTTTACTAATTTTTTTTATGTAATATCCTAAAGGTGTTTGGTTTCTTGGATTAGGTTCTACAACTAGTTAGTCAATTAATTTCTTCTCTGTCCTTTTTGGAACTGATGAATAGGTCACCTTCTACTTTCTTTAGAAGATCCTAAGGGTTGCAGAAAGAAGATCCTATTTCTCCTTTTCTCTTTATCATTATGTTGGAGTCTTTGGATAGACATCTTCTTCAGGCGATGTCTAATGGTGCTTTTAGAGGCCTTTTCCCTTCTTCATGTCAAATCCATTGTTCACATCAAAAGTTTGTGGATGATACTGTTATTCTTGTTGAAGAATCAATTGTTGTAGACAAATCTATCCACCTTATTCTCTAGTAGTATGAGGAAACTTTTGGAAAAAAGGTGAGTTTTCCTAAAAGCACTGTCTTCTTTCTTAATACTCTACAACATTGTTAGTATTTTGGAATGTGGCATTGGGGATCTTCCTTCTACCTATTTAGGGATTCCTCTTTTATCTAAGGGGGTTCTAGACTCCTTTTGGAATGGCATTATTGACAAGTTTAATTCAAAACTTGATGGGTGGAAGGGTTCTCTTCTAAGCCAAGTTGGGAAGATTCAGTTAATCAAGTATACTTTGTAGAATCTTTTAGTTTATGCTTTAAGTATGTTCTAGATCCATAGGAGGTATTGTGAGAGTATCCAGAAAATATTTCCATGGTCTAGAATGGAGGAGAACAGACAGTTACATATGCTATCTTGGAAGGAGGTTTGTAGGTCTAAAGTTCATGGTGGTTTAGGCTTGTGTAAGATGAAAGACTTTAATTCATCCCTTATTGCTAAAAAGTTGTGGTTTTATTTTTAATACAAATGAATCAATTGCTATTTAGTCTATGAAGTATTTGAGGGGGGTGGATAAGTTTAGAGATCTATTGAGGGAGGATTTTTCTCCTCCTCTGGGGTTAACCCTTTGGAATTTCATGTTGAAAGCTTGTTCCATTGTTGTTGCTGGTTTGTGATGGGTGTTTGGGAATGGTAGGAGGATCTTGTTTTGGGATGACTGGTGGATTGGGCATGGTCCCTTGAAGGATGAACCTTTGGCTGCCCCTTTTAAAATTTTGTATTAGGGAATGGGGCCTTCATGTGTTTGATCACATTTCTGAGGGTAAGTGGATTAGACTTGATCTGGTTAACAAGGATTTGGAACCTCTTTTTCTGTTCCTTTCTATGATTCACATTCCTAATTATTCTCCTGATGATTCTATGGTGTGGAGGTTTGCTCCCAATGGCCAGTTCTTAGTGTATTTGGATTTTTATTTTTAGACCTAGATCATGGGTCCCCTCCCTTTTGGGGATGTTTGTGGAATGCAAAGCTTCTACCTAAAATTAATATATTCTTCTGGTTTCTTTTTCAAGATAAGATCTCGACTCTTAATAATCTTGTGAGAAGGGGTATGGATATGTCGAATAGATGTTTTTTGTGTAAAGAAGTTGTTGAGGATAGCTATCATCTTTTGGCCGATTGTAGTTTCAAATGGGATGTGTGGGCTTATATTTTTCAAAGGTGGAATATTTCTTAGGGTGTTTCTTGCTTCAATTTTGGAAATTTGGTTTTAGTGGGTGGCACCTTCTCAAAATTCAGCTCTCTCAATGTTATGGTCTTTTATCTTGTTGCATGTGGATTGGGGAGTGTGGAAGGAATGAAATAACCATGTGTTCCATCAGCTGGAGCTTCCTCCTTCAAGGCTTGCTTTCAAAATCAGTGAGGCTATAAAAGAAAAATTTCTTTATGAATGCTCAGTGCTTCCTACCTCAGGTTGTAAGGCTATTGTTTCCAATTATGATTTGTTGGTGTGGAACCGATGGAACCTCTCTTCTGATCTTTCTATTATGATGAATAAAATCAAGGATTCTAGGGAGGGGGTTTGATGGAAAGCTCCCTCTCAGGGCTGGTTTAAAGTTAACTTTGATGGTGTTGCTAAGGGGAATCCATGACCTGCCAGTTGTGGGGGAGTGTTATGTGATGAGAATGGTAGGTTTTTCTCTATGGTGGTGCTCCCTTTCGGAACCCAGACAAGCCACTTTGCAGAGGCAACAACAACCTATCATGGCCTTTTACTTGCTAGAGATGCAGGGGTTACTAGGATATGGTTAGAAGGGGATTCCCTTAATATCATAAATTATCTTCTAAAGCTTAACCCACCATCATGGTCAATTTCTTATTTAATTAATGATGCAATTTCTATAGTTGATTCTTTTGTTGAGGTGAGAATTACTCACATTTTTTGGGAGGTTAACTCTCTTGTTGATGGGTTTGCTAATTTAGGAGTGATGGCTCATAACTATTGGTATACTTATGATGCCATACCATTTAACCTTTAGTGTATTTCTAATTATGACCAGATGTCATGTCAAGAAAGCAAATACTTGGGGAGATAAGTTATTTTATTTCATCCTCATTTGGTTTTTGCACTTTGAGTTCAATGCTTGCTCATATAATAATTGCTTTTCTAATGATTTTGAGATCATGGGTAGAGAGTTGAGGTCTGACAGTACTTGGATTGTCAGGCTCACATAGATTATGGGTATTTTTTGCATTTGCTTTTGGATTGTTCACCTAACCCTTTCTATGTAGAAGAAAAAAGAGCAAGTTGTGAGTAGGTTATTTTCGTCTGCCATGGGAGGTACTCATTGCAAAATGGAGCCGAGCTCTTGTGATTAATTTTGTGGCAATGAGCCTATCTAGGAAAACTTGGAGAATGGTGGTGTTTTCCCCTATTTGTTGAGGCTTCAAGGTTCTAATTTGGAGGTGAAAAAATATTTTGTGAATGGTTGGGACAACAAAGATGTGTGTTACTCAGGTATGGAGGTCAACATCACCGAGGATTTAATTGCTGAGATTACTGGTCTTCCTTCAAAGGGTAGGAATTTTTATAGGGACCGAGCTATGACTAAGACTGCCTTAGTTAATTTATTTAAAGGCTTGGAGAAGCAAAAACTTAGGTGCATTGGTAGTGGAGGGTATGCTCAAAAATCCATCAAACCACTCTGGAGAGATGTTCTGGTAATTATGAAATTATTCATACTAGAGGGAAGGTATTTTGTTATTTGTGGTTATGACTTCATGTTACTTAATCATTTTCACCACAACAATCTAGTTTCATTCTCCTATTACTTGCTTGTTTCTATGGAAACCAGTATTGAGGATCACATAAAGAACCTCGGGAAGGCTATTCTTCATGAAGGCCTTATGAATCTTATAATTGATCATATTAAATTGAAGGTGCTACCTACAATTCCAAATCTCTCTTCAGCTCGTAAAAAGGGAGGTAGTAACAATGATTATGATACTGGGGAGTCGATGAAAGAGTGGAATGGTGACTATGAGGAAGAAGACTATTGATGATGAATCTTTGGAGGATGAGGGGGAGTCTGTCAATGAATTTGAGGACTCAAAATATTTGTCTAAGTGTTACGAAATGGATGTTGAAATGAGGGAGGTTGTTGTTCCTACAATGAACAAGAATTTGAAGGGTAAAAAAAGATGCCCTAGGAAAGGGAAGTGTACTATTAAGCAGGGGGTGAATGAGCTAAAAGGAGTGAAGGATTCCCCCGTTCCTTTTGTTAAAGGGGTTCAAGGGGAAAGTTAATGAGGGAAATGAGTAGCCAATGGTGGATATAGCATTGGATGGTGAGGGATTTATGAATTCCAAGGTGGTTTTTCCTAACCATGATGATTTTAAATCTCCTACTAGTAATAATGATAAGCAGGTTAAACAGACTAATGTTAAGGCTGTGTGGCTTGAAATTCTGGCTAATTAGGACGATATCTCTGAGAAACATTGGGTGAAATTGGAGGTAATTATGGTTGAGGAATCCCTTGTGGAGGAGGATTTGGAGGGAAAAAGTATGGTTTGGGAGGAACCCAATGAGAATTTTGATATTCCTACTGCTGTGCTAGTCAATTGGGAGGAGATCAATATGGACCTATTTTGTAGAGTAGTGGAGGATGATACTAGAAACCTGCTCTCCCTTTTGAAATGGATTTTTTTGGAAGTGAAGGAACTTAATACTAGGCTTAAAGATTGGTAGGATGTCTATGTGGTGTTAGTGAACTACAATCAAAGAGAATGGACGGTGAGAGGTAAGGTCGACACTATGAATGTGATCCTTGATAAGTTAGCTGTGGATGCTAACAAAATTGGTATAAGTCATAAGGAAACGCTGACCTCTTTGGAAAATGTTGTTCAAAGGATCAAAGAGGAATGGTTAGTGGGTATGGAGGAAATAATTAGCAAGATCGACAATGACCTACAGAGAGTGGTTAGAATTATTAATTAGTCTTTGAGGACTAGTGCTAAGGGCTTGTCATTTTTGAATGATAAAGCCATCAATTGGATTGGTAATTCATTGGATTTTAGAAAATATGAGGTAGACATTATTGAGGTTAACCCTATGAACCTAGAGGATAATATTGAGGATACTGGCCCATGTGAGGAGAAGAATGTGGAAGTGGGTCCCTGCTTGGATATGAGGAGCAAGACTAAGAAAAGGGCCACCATTTTGTTCTAGGATCTTCAAGATGTGGTTGAGATGCATGATAGGTTCATCTTTGGTAATATGGATTCGACCAAGGTGCTTTGGTGGCAATCACGGTAGGAGGGTCCTCAAAGAGAATAGTCTGGGTCGTGTAGCTAGATTAACACAGCAAAAGAAACACAAAATCTGGAGGTAAATGTAGATAAAGACATTCTTATTACCATGAAATTCAATTACAGATAGTCGGCCAGATCTAGGTGTATAGATTCAGCTCACAGGCTTGCTTACAACATTTTCAAAATACAATGCTCATACATATGAGTGAAAATCCTATCAATCGAATTTTATATACATCCTAATCTACTTCCTCTTGATTCAATACCATCCTCATGATTCATTCCAAGATTTATATCATATCAATGGATCGAGAAACATTTGTGTTGGCCAAAGATCATTATAATCTTCGATGAAGAAAATGTAACGTGTGCAAGAACAGGTTGGCCTCAAATTTGAAATTCTTCCATAGTAGATGTGTATGATGAAGTGTGGACCTAAAAACAAGGTCAGGTACACTCCATGGAACAATAAGAAACACATTGTGAGGATCCACAAGTTACAAGAAGGATTTGTGATCGATCAAACTATCCATTACATTTTGAAATTATTCTAAGCCAGTTCCAAAAATGTCACTCAATTTGGAAGCGATAACTTGCCGAAAAAAATCCAATCGATCTGAAAACTTGGAGTAAGGTAATTGAACATGTCCATGATAAAACCATAGGTATGCGAGATCTAGTGAGAAAACATGAAGAAATACCGGATCTCCTAACTTGAACAAGAATAGAACAAGAATGAAACTAAATGAAAATATTTTTGGTTGATGCAAGATTGCTAAGAACTAGGGATGCTCTTGCATTAGATATCCAAGATTAATGAAAAGTGAGTCCCTCACTTTTCTAGGGCCAAAGGGAAACCAATACGGTCTACCTCAACCTAAGAAATCCAAGAAGAATCCTCCACTACCTTTCCACTTCACTAGATATTATTTATATTGTCTTCCACGAGTCTTTCTCCCATCTCTGACATCCAAAATCTCTTTTATCCAATCTGATTGTTGTTTAGGAAGCTTCTCTTCAAATTTTTCATTACTGTCTTCACTGAAATCTGCTTCATGATACTGATGTAGATCTACAATGTTGAATATAAGTGATATACCCATGTCATCTAGTATGTCTACGTCATATGCATTTCCTAAATCAAACTTCTTCAAAATCCCACAGGGTCCAAACTTCCTCATCTTAAGCTTACTATATGTGCCAACTAGGAATCTTTCCTTCCTCAAATATACCATTACTTCATCACCAACTTTGAACTCCTTATGTTTTGTCTTTTCATCTGCTCGTTCCTTATACTTCTAGTTCATATCTTCCAACTGCTGCTTCACCTGAGTATGCACTTTCTTCATATGTTTTGTTAATTCCTTTGCTTCTACACTTCTTTTGTATTCTTTATTGATGTCTCTCAATTTTGATATGTACCTCTAGGATGAAATCCAATAACAATCTCAAAATGTGTCTTTCCTGTACTCCTATTTACTGAATTATTGTAGGAAAACTCTGTTTGTGAAGGGCTAAATCCCAACTTTTGGTCTTCGCTCCAACCAAACATCTCAACAAATTTCCCAAAATCCTATTCACTACCTATGTCTGTCCATCAGTGTATGGGTGAAAAGTATAACTGAACTTCAAATCTATCTTCAACTTCTTCCAAAGTGTCCTCCAAAAGTAGCCAACAAACTTTGTATCTCTATTTGAAACAACAGTCCTAGGTAATCCATGCAATCTAACCACTTCCTTGAAAAAAAATTCTGCTACATGTATTGCATCTGTTGTCTTCTTACAAGGTATGAAATATGCCATCTTGGAAAATCTATCTACCACCATGAATATAGAATCATTACCTCTTCATTTCTTCGGAAAACCAAGTATGAAATCCATGTTGATATCCTCCCAAGGTCTTTCTAGAATTTTCAAAGATTCATATAATCCAACATTTTGAATACTCCCTATTGCAACTTGACAAAATCTACAACTTTGCATAAATCTCTTGACATCCTTATGAATCTGGGGCCAAAATTAATTCTCACTTACCAATGCCACTATTTTATCAATTCCATTGTGTCTTACCAATCTTCCACTATGTTTCTATTTTACCAAATTATCCCTCATTGAACTTCGGGGTATACACAAATGGTTTCCTCTGAACAACATATCTTCCTGAATGAAATAATCTAACCACTGAATTCTATCCTCCAAAACTGGTTCTTTGAATTCTCTCCAAGGTTCTACAAAATCTGGGTCTTCTTCATACAAGTTCTTCAATTCATCAAAGCCTAATACCTCCACGTTCATCTATGTCAATAAATTCCTTCTCCTACTCAAAGAATCAACACCTCTATTTGAATTTCCACTCCTATGTTTCAAAACAAAAGTATAACTCTGCAAGAATTCCACCCATCTCATGTGTTTCTGATTTAACTTACCTTGACTATTCAAATATTGCAAAGCCTGATGATCCGTATACAACATAAACTACTTAGTCAACAATTAATGTCTCCACTTCTTCAAGGCTTGAACGATGGCATAAAATTCTTGATCATACATTGAATACCTTTTCCTTGCATCGTTCAAATTCTCATTGAAATAAGCTACTAGTCTTCCTTCTTGACTTAACACTGCTACAATTGCATTTCCACTTGCATCACAGTTTACCTGAAATACATTACTAAAGTCTGGTAAAGACAACATAGGCTGCTCAATCACCTTCTATTTTAACAACTCAAAAAATTTGTCTGCTCCAAATGTCCATCTAAAATAATTCCTATCTCCTCTCATTGTTTCTGTCATAGGACTACAAATAGAACTGAAATTCGTAATGAACTTTCGTAGAAACTAGCCAATCCATGAAATGATCTTACCTCTCCAATGCTCTCAGGTGTAGGCCATTCAAAAATATCTCTTACGTTCTTAGGATCCATATTCAATCCATCCACTGATATCACAAATCCTAGATAGACCCATTCTTTCTTCATGAAACTACACTTCTTAATGTTTATCAACAACTGCTCTTCTCTCAAACTTTGCAAAACTTACCTTATATGCAACAAATGTTCTTCTCTAGTCTTACTGAAAATCAAGATGTCATCGAAATAGACAATCACAAACTTACCCAATAATTTCTTCAATACCTCATTCATCAACCTCATGAAAGTACTCGGTGTATTTTTTAGTCCAAAAGGCATCAACAACCACTCATATAGTCCTTCATTTGTCTTGAATGCTATTTTCCACTCATCTGCTTCTCCAATTCTAATCTAATGATATCCACTCTTCAAATATATCTTTGTAAAGTACTTATCTCCACTCAAAAAATACATAATGTCATCCATCCTAGGCAAAGGAAATATATACTTCACTATGATCTTGCTTATGGATCTAGAGTCTGTACACGTCCTCCATTATCCACCCTTCTTAGGTGCTAGCACTACAAGTACTTCACAAGGGCTTAAGATTTCTCTGATCAAACCTTTTCTTAACAATTCTCGCACTTGTCTATTGAATTATTCATTCTCTACCGGTGTCATCCAGTGTGCTGCCTTATTAGGTAAAATTTCTCTAGGAATCAGGTCCATGCAATGACTAATACTCCTTATAGGTGGAAATCCATCAGGTACATTATCTAAAATGATAGCTTCATATTCTGCCAACAATTCCTTTATCTCCTCAGGTTGTCCTTCTACATGCTTCAAGTCTTCCACCTTCTTAGGCACAACACATTTTCTCATGTCTCAGTCCATCCAAAAATCTCCTTCCATCAACCAAATAAATTCTAGCAGTCATGCAAACCTCAACTTTAGGAACATCCTCCAAGGGTAACAAAGTTTGCTTCATCCCATTAAAAACAATAGTGTATATGTTCTTAATTCCATCATGACTATCCTGCCTATCATACTGCCAAGGTCTTCCCAACAAAATATGGCATACATCCATAGGCATAATATCACACAAAACTTCATCATGATAATTTCCTATCTTCAATTTCATCAAGCATTGTTCACTTACCAGTATCTTATGCTCATCTTGAATCCAAGCTATCTGATAGGGCTTCGGGTGCTTCAATATTTCCAACTTCAATTTGGTCACCATTTCTTCAAAAGCTAGGTTCTATGAGCTTCCACTATCAATGATAACCTTACAACATTTATCAACTACCTTGCATCTGGTTCGAAACAAATTCTTTCTATGCAATGGTTCTTTCTCCAATTCACTTTGACACAATACTCTCCTATACACCAACACTTCTCCTTCTTTCCGTTGATTAGGTGATCCAACATGATTCTCCTCAATAAAGGTTGTTCTTCTATTTTTCTCAGTCTTTCTGCTTGTCTCTCCCTGTTTTCATTTAAAGGATCTATGTCCTTCTCCACCACATTTGAAACAAGTTCCCCTAAATATTCCTTTCTCATATCCTTTATCACCTTTTCTATATCCTTCATTTCGGTAACCACCATATCCTCCTATTTTTTAAGAGTTTCCATCATCTCTTCAGTATGAATTCTCATTCTTATTGACCTCCTTGTCCTTGTTCTGATCTAGAAAAGATCCTCTTCCTCCAGTAAAAAATATTCCTCTTTGTCTCTTCTCATGTATTTTGTTTAGCTTCTCTTCTGCTTTTAGGGCACATTGATATGCTTCTTCCACACTCAACACCTTAAACAAATTGATATCATCTTGTATAGACGACATCAAACCATTTACATATCTAGCTACTTGCTCAATCTCATCCTCTGAATTTCCAGATCTGATGTTCAACTTATAGAACTCCTCATTATACTTTGTCACACTTGATTTCTTCTATTTCAGATTTTGCAACTTCTTAAACAAACTAATCTGATAGTTAGCAGGCATGAACTTTTTCTTCAACTTATTCACCATTCAATCCCATGATATTATATTCTCCTTTCCTTTTCTTTTCCTATGTGTCTACAAATGTTCCCACCGAAGGGATGCATGTCCTCTCAAATTTGTACAAGAAAATTTCACCTTCTTATCTTCTGGGGTACCTTCAAAATCAAAGTACTTTTCCATCTCTATTATCCAATCTAGCAATTCATCTGAATCCACCTTACCATTATAATCTGGTGGATTGAAATGTGGCTAAGTGTTTACTCTGGTTAGGGCTCTTATGAACCTTTCTTCTCCCTGATCAAGGCCAGGTTTCTCTTCTCTTGCAACTTCTTCATCACTCACATCATCAATTGGTCGACCTCTCCTCTGGGCCATTTCAACTGATTCCAATCTAGCAACAATTCCTCTCAACATCTCCATTATAGCTGGGTCTGAATTTGCACGTGCTTCATTTCCTCTACCATTTCTTCTTCCCACCATCTTTACACAAGTATTTTGCAACTGCAGGTCAGATCCTCAGTCCGCCATCCCACAAAAAATCTTCAACAAGATTGTACAAACTTTGACAGTCTCGCAAGGAATGAATCTCGCTCTGATACCAATCTGGTGGCAGTCACGTTAGGAGGGTCCTCAAAGAGAACAATCTGGGCCATGCAACTAGAGTAACACAATAGAAGCAACAAAAAATTTGGAGGTAAATGCAGATAAAGACATTCTTATTATCATGAAATTCAATTATAGATAGTTGGGCACATCCAGACGTACAGATTCGGCTCATAGGCCTGCTTACAACATGGTCAAAATACAATGCTCATACATGTGAGTGAAAATCCTACAAATCAAATTCTATATACATCCTAATCTACTTCCTCTTGATTCGCTACCATCCTCATGATTCATTACAAGCTTTATATCATATCCACGGGTCGAGAAACATCCACATCGGCCAAAGATCATTACAATCTAAAAATATAACACATGTAAGAACATGTCAGCCTCAAATTTGAAATTCTTCCATGGTAGATGCGCATGATGAAGTGTCGACCTAAAATCAAGGTCGGGGAAACTCCATGGAACAATAAGAAACACACCATGAGGATCCACAAGTTATGAGAAGGATCCACAATTGATCAAACTAGCCATTAGGTTTTGAAATTATTTCGGGTCAGTTCCAAAACTGTCACTCAATCCGGAAGTGATAACTTGCCAAAAAGAGATCCAATCGAGCTGAAAACTTGGAGTAAGGTAATTGAACATGTCCATGATGAAACCATAGGTACACGAGATCTGGTGAGCAAACATGAATAAATATTGGATCTCCCAACTTGAACAAGAACAAGAACAAAACTGAATGAAAGTATTTTTGGTTGATGCAAGATTGCCAAGAACCAAGTATTCTCTTGCATCATGCTTGATAATATGTTGTATTTTTATGCTGTTGTTTTTGTTTGATCAACCTTGGTGTTGATGTTTTATTGTTGGTTTGTTGATAGGCTGTCTAGCTTTTTCTTTTGTCAGCATTTTTGAATTTTGTGGGCTATGGGTGTTATTGTTTATCTATTTTTAGTAGCTTTCCTCCATTGTAAAGGGTTTTAGGGTCCCTTCAAAACCTATTTTTCCTAATAAAAAAATTAAGGAATATTATCAATAGAGTGAGTGCAATAGATATACCCAAAATAGAAAAAAATGAATCCTTTGCTTATTCCCTTAGATGCTTTGAACAATAATGACACATTCGTAGTTTAAAAATCTTGGTGACACTATGCTCACATTTAGATTACTTGACAAATATATCTTGTTTCTTTAGAACTTGAATGATTAGATTTATGTGCCTCATATGATCCTTCCATGTATTTCTACATATCAAAATATCATAAAAATTTATAAAAAAAAATTGTCAATTGACCATAGAATACCTATTTCACCATGAATTAGAAAGAATCCCAGATATTGATCACCTTGAGTGATATGACTAAGAACTCAATGTGCCCAACAAGACATCTAAATTTTTTGCATACTTCTTGTAAGAAAAAATATGATGGCCACTTTATCTCAAGAAACTCTAGGGCTTGTTAAAATCCTCTATCTAATAGAGATCTCGAGGATAGAATATTGAACACCACACTATGCTAATTTAGAATTATTTGAATTCAAAAATAAAGACCACATTACTTACTATAAAATATGTTAATATACATGTCCTCTATCACCACACTTATTTTTTTCTAAAAAACTTGTATCTTACAAGAAGTCCTTCCAGTGACTATTCTCAAAAATCTATTAGAGGCAATTTCAAGCAGCACAACTTTCCTTTCAATTATAAATTTTATCTCCCTATTTTGATGAATATGTGGAAATCCACCAATGGAATATAACCAATTTACACCCATACATGTATTTTAGTTCCCATAAAATTCATACCATATGTTGTTCCATGGCTATATTGGGTTACCAACTTATCCTAGTGCATGGTATGATAAATTTGTTAGGAACAATGATATTGAATACATCAAAAACTTCAAAATTCATGTGTATTGGCTTACTATTTGTATTCCATACTCTTATGGAAGGAAATATTAGAACTCTTTCATTTTTTTATGACCCTTCCCATGATGATGAAAAATCAACCATGATATAGCATGAAACAATAGATCTCTACTATTATCATAATTTGTAGGAAATTATACCATAATATATCTTAGCATGCATCAAAGTTGGGTTATTAAAATATATATCTACACCCATCTCAAAAAATGGGTTATCTAAAAGTATTGAATGCTATTTATGTTTCCCTAGGGTAAAATTATGAAATTTTATCACACTTTTGGCCAAAAAAGAAGTACTTCTAGAGCAATGGTTTGAGGAAAATTATATTCAAATAAGAACCTTTCACCTAAAACCACATGACACATACATGAACAATACATATTCAAGTGAGACAATTTATTCTAAAACCTTTTTGGTCAAACATATTTCACCCAAAAATATATAAAAATAAAATAAAATAAACCAAAAATCTACCATTTCGCTCAAAAGTATCTCAAAGTGAAGGATTTTTCTTGGTTTCCAATGAACCCATTCACCCAAAAAACCTAGTGAGGTAGGCCATTATTGTTTAATTGATATTTATCAAGGTTATGTATTATACTCTTTCAAATTTATATTTATTATCTTTTCCTAAATGACTAGTTTTTAAACCTATTTTTTAATTTATTCAATAAGACATTTTAAATATTTGTAAACACCAAAACCATGAGGGTATCACCTACCAATAACTATTTTAATGGGATTTTGTCACACTATTGATAGGATTGAAGTGTAATTTGGACTTAAATATAAGTTTTAATTGTCAATGGTACTAGAAACAAAAATCTAATAGATAAATAATTATTTAGTTTATTCTAGTACTGACAATGTGGACAAGGCATTGGTCATATAAGGTTTTGTTGATGTAGAATGGGTAAGTGAATTGGAAAGTTGAAGGTTCACTAGTGAGTATGTATTTAATTTGTTTGGAGGAGATGTGATTTGGATGAGTAAGAGATAGCCCACAATTTCTTTATCCACTATTAAAGAAAATAATATGGCTACCACATGTATTTAAGGAGGTAGTATAGTTACAAATATTGTGTACATGTACTGATTTTGAGTACAAGATAATTTAGATTGGTTCTAATAGCCAAATTGTAATTTGTGTAGATATCGAAAATTGGTCTAGGCCTGCGAGTACACATTTGACGTGATTTTCTATAGTCTCTGGTCATGATTAAATAATGTTAATTATTTAATTACCTTTTCTAACACATATTTCTTCTATTAATTATATACCTTTTTTTAATTAATTCATTAATTCATTATCATCCTTTATTTACCTTGATTAATTAAATAAATCATATTTATTTAATTATGTCGCTAACTAATTAATTCTTCCTTCTTAATTAAATAATTTGTTATTTGATTACCCCTTTATCATATTTCAACTATAATTAAATATCTTTATTTAATTATTCATTTAACCCCCTTTATCTATAATTAAATATTTATTATTTAATTATTCATTTAATCTTTTTCAAAAGTCAATTAAATAAATTATCTTTATTTATTTAATTAAATTCTCTTATTTTTGAATGTTGAATTAAATTAAAATTTAATTCATATTTAATTATTTATGTCACATTCTTCTATCAATCAGTTGACTAGTCATTCACTCACCTTCTGACTCGAGATCTATTTTGAGTTCTCTAGTTATTTCCAGATTCAACACCTATTTATCTTTGTGAGAAGACTCTCCATCACAACTAGTCGATTAACTAGTTCTAACTCCTGTTTGCATTAAAATGCATTATTCTTCGAGTTCTAACTTTGTCTTTGACATACAAAGTCTATTTCTTCTATTTTCAAAGATTCTTAACTGAAGATTAAGATCTTGAACTCGTGTTCTAACTCACATTCTAACTTGGTCTTTATCATGCAGTCTTTTTTGACTCATGTTTTAACTCACGTTCTATCTGAGACAAAACTCACATCGCATGAAATTCATCAATCTCATCCATCGATCTCTCTTTTGATCTGAGCCAATTGTTCGAAAACCCAAAATCTATAAAATGGCCTCTCATTATCATTATCATTATTCCTCCTCTCGAAATCATACACTTTTGATAAGAAACTTATCTTCAATATTTTTCTTAGACATTCGACAAAGTTATGCTTGCACTCAAACACAAAAATATGAGGGCAAGAATATTGAAAAGGAAAAATGGAGAAGAACAATCAAGATAATTCGAAGGAGTGAACGCATATTCGGTGAGAGCTTTCCATTAATTTGTTTAGTTATTTATTATGTTTGCTTATTCATTCTTTGTTGTTTGATTTAAATTAGGATTAACATCGTTTATTCTAGTTGTAGATTATCTTATATCCAGATCTTTATTCTATGTTACATTTTGTGAACCCGACGTGAACACGCTTCAAAATTCACACATCTTTTTGTCTTTCCGTTTTTCCATTTTTCTTTTTTGTAGGTTTTCGTATGGTGCACCGCATTTGTTCAACACACCGATGCATCTGTATCCATGAGCCACATCTACTAAAAATGACGCATCTATCAGTCTGCACCACATCCACGAAACTTTGAAATGCACCTGCGAAACTTTGAACTGCATCCGCCTGTCAACAATTCCCGAACCACATCCGCCTGTCAACATCGAACCGCATCTGTAGCTCCAAAAACTGCATCTAGCTGGTAAATATTTTTCACTTTTTTTATTGAGTTCTGTACATCCGCATTTTCTTTTATCAATTTTGTGTGATTTTCATTTTTTGCTAATGTTTATTTCAGCTGTGTTAAGAGGAAATAACGTAGTTTTTGCAGGATGAAGCATAGAAGACAATAAAAACCAAAGATAATATTTTCTACAAGACAAAAGCCAAAGACAAGAACAATGAACTACTAATCAATTTCCATGCAGGACCTAATGCCTTTGTGTTTATTTATTTAGCAAGCTTTTTGTTTGGTAGATAGATAAATGTCATTTGGAGTAAAAAGAATCATTATCTGCTTTGTCTGGTGCTTTGCACATATTTGTCATCCTTACAATTCAGTATATCGGAGTATCCTCTCCCCTTGCACAGTCAGGTGATCTTGGATGTAAGAGAAATAGTTACTGACTCTAGAACTTGGGCCTGTCTTGGTGGGAAAAAGTACTCACCCCAAGACGACTCAGACCGATAACAAGCTAAAGCCAAGCGACTTCCACCCGGTGTATAAAAATGGATTTTTGGAGAAAGCCTAGAAATCACGCTCACTATTCTAATGAGATGGATATAAATAGACTCTTGCTAAAGTTGGATAGTGCCCCATGAATATAATTCCCCTAATAAACACCTTGTTGTAGATTTACCAAAATCCTACCTACTTGTTGGCGCAGCAGGGTCGGCCCTGTGAAGCCGTCTTACATTCTTATGGTTTATGTGTGGAGATGAGATGTATGCCATGGGAGTTTCATGGGTACAGTAGCTTGGCTGCCCCGTATAAGTGAGTGTCATGGAGGGGAGCCAGTGGGGTCAAGCTACTAGTCATCTGCCATAAATATGCGTAGCTAGAGAAATCTGAGTAAGAACTCAACAAGTATTTTTCAAAAATCCTAGGTTGTAAATGTTTTCGAGTCTTAACAGTTCTATCATCATAAACTGAAAAAAAATTGATTGTTGTGTTTGTTTTTTGTTGTATTTTTCAAAAATATTGATTAATAAATGAAGTCAATCAAAACAACTTTTGGGAAAATCTCAACTATCAAAAATTGAGTCGCATCTGTCAGTTTTAAAACCGCATCTGTCTTAGTAAGTCACATATGTTAGGGAAAAAGTGACATGTGTCTGTCAAACAATTTCATTTTTTCATAGTCTGGATATTACGAGTCACAACTATCATTTATTGAGTCGGATGTGTGCATGCAAACCGCATCTACCAATTTTCAAGCCGTAAGTGTTTGTCAAAAAATTTAGGTTTACAAAGTCCATATTTAGAACCACATGCGTATTGCAAAACAACATTTGTCATCAGAAAAACCGCAACTGTCAGAAAACCGCATGCGTATTGAAAAACCGCATTTGTCATAAACTAAACCGCATCTGTCAAAAAAGTCCAAACTCTGTCAGTGTCTCAAACAAGGTTTTAGTCAAATCACCGCATGCACACTTGTAAACTACATCTGTCAAAATTTGAACCGCAACTATTAGGTGAACCGCATTTGACTGTCAATAGAAAATTTCAAAAAATCGCAAACTAAGTCTAAAACATCACTGTCACTTTTGCTTCTAGTTCTTAAGATCACCCTTGGACAGAAACTGATAAATTTTGCTCAAAAATCTTGCATCAGTAGGTGTCATATACGTCTGAGTCACAATCAAATGTCTTAGTCATAGTCATCCTAAGTTGCATGCATATAGATACTTCCTAGGAAATTGCATATCACAGAATAGATAACTTTCCTCGTCATTGGAAACATTCATGTTCTGGTTTATCACAATCATTGAACCTAGTCACTTTAGTCCCATTTAGTGGATGTTTTCAGCTCAAAAGTCTGGTTTGGAAAATTCACCTTGTAAACTGTCCTTGTCCTACAATCAGGTTCCTTGGTCAAATACAATTATTGCATACATTTATTCCATAGGTGGTAGGTTATACCCATCTTAGACTCATTTATCGTCATAGTCTACTCAAGATTTTGCATGTTTTTCATCCTATCATACGTCATTTTAGTATATGTCTTTTTAGAAATAATTTTAGCAATATCATTTATTGTCAAAAAAGTCCAAAAACATAGACATAGGTTATATCAGTTTTTTAGACGTAGTCTACATTACCCCATTTTGAGCAACTTTTTCATGGTCGAAACAAGGTCTCAAAAGAAACATAAAGCAATGTCAGACGCCAACGAATTCATCAATCCATTCAGAAATTAACCATCAGGAAGTGAAAGACCCCACAAACCTTTGCTTGAAAAACACGTCACCAGAGACATACATGGACAAATTTATATAGAAGACATAGACGTCATTGTACAAGATCCTGAGTTTGCATCCTTTATGGATGAGTGTTTGGAAAATGATCCCCAACACTATCTAGCAAATTTTCTAGTAGAAGGTGCCACACTACCACCAAGATTTTATATTCATACTTTGAAAACAAAGTCTACTCAACCAAAGCAAACTGCGACGTCAAGTGTTTCTATTCCCCAAATAACCACAACAATTCCAACTGGCATACCAAATCAGACATCGTCAATTGTAAACACAACCCCTTTCAACATAACACAAGGTTTGCAATTTACTATGTGGGAAACTTCCTCCAACCCCTTTGGCACGAACACAACTGGTAAGAGATCCAAAGTTGGCTGGAATATTCCTATACCAAATCAGACCATTCAAACAGGAAATATTCCTATACCAAATCAGACCATTCAGACAGGAAACATTCCTATACCAAATCAGACCATTCAGACATGAAGCATTCCTATACCAAATCAAAACATTCAGACAGGGAATATTCCTATACCAAATCAAAACATTCTAACGGGATATATTCCCTCACCAAATCACAACCCATCATAGAACATGGCATATCAAAACACCTGCATTGACCCAAACAACGTAAACACCATGTCCTTGACACAAGTAGATGTCCTTCAAAACCAAATGCAAACTCTTCAACAACAGATGGACAACATGTCTATGTCAGGAATATATGTCTATGTCAGGAAAACGAACTATCTCAATGCAAGACCTATGTCCATGTCCATTTGACAAATCGCTTTATATGACACTTTTCCCCCATGAATACATTATACCGATTTTTCCTAAGTATAATTGGAGGAAGAATCCTTTGGAAAACATTAGATAATTCTCAATGGAATGCATGGACATATCATATGACCCAACATACTTGATGAGACTATTTCTGTGAACCCTTGTCGGGATAGGACTAGAATGGTTTTCTAAATTACCATATGGCATACGATCTTGGGGTGAATTAGCTGAGAAGTTTGTCGAACATTTTGCTTTTAATATAGAAAATGAAGTAACAATAGAAACCTATTGCCACACAACACAAGAAGATGGTGAAACTTTTACCACCTTCTTCCAGAGATGGAGAAGTCTAGCTAGCAGATGTCCAGTTGAAATACTAGAAAAATAAAAGGTCACGATATTCCTAGAAAACATCAATCAAAAACTGTGAAGTGACCTAAGGGTACACTATTGTACTTCATTCCTAGACTTGGTACAAAAGGGTATCATCCTTGAAAAAGGCCTTATAGACAAAGGAGAAATTAAGGTGCCAGGCAGAAATCCGGTTGTCCAACATCCGAATGCACCAAACGATAGAAACAAATTCTGGTCTAGAAACAAAAATGTTACAAATGACGACATTGTTGATGCTAAAAACATACATATGGGACCAGTTATTACACTTAGAGGTTACAAATCCAATCAAGACATGACGAATAGTCCAAATCAAACCGCCAATTATGTCCAAAATTCACAGTAACAACGACCTCAAAGAAGATTTCCTACACGTGAATTTACACCTTTAGGACAACCAATCGAGACAATTTTTAAAGAGTTGATTAAACATAATCTCATCAAACCTTTGGAACCAATAGAATATGATCCTATATAATTTAAACCTTCATGGTGGGATGAAAATTCCTATTGTGACTATCATCGAACAAAAGGACACAACCTACAACAATGTCGCCAATTGAGGAATATTATACAAGACGTTTTTGAAAACGGAACCATAGAGGTTGGTGGGCAGAAAAATACCAAGAATAGTGATCATAAGGTCTTCATGGACCCATTACATGACCATACAAAAGGAAAAGCTTTTAGTTCGGGAACTAGTAATAATCCATCAACCAATTATACCAATACCAAGTATGACTATGGTAGGAACGATCATAAATCACCTTCGAGCAGCAGATGAGAACGTCAATACTATCATCATTAAGAAGCATCTGAAATGTAATGTAAACACATGGAGAACTAGGATTACTATTCCAGGTCCTTCTTCTGAGCCACCTACGCAATCTTCCAAGTCTAAATACAATCTCCTTGATCAACTGAGAAAAACCCCCGCACATATATCCATCTTGGAATTGTTGACTTTGTCACCTGAGCATCGAGCCATTCTTGACAAAGCTCTACAAAACACAACTATTCCTGCAGACTTACATGTCAATCATTTTGAAGAAATAGTGGGATATTTAACCAACTCGCATCATGCCACATTTTTCCAATAAGATTACTCAACTAAAAAGTCACAATGACCCATTACATCTTGAAGTCCTAGTCCATCAAACCAAAGTCAGACAAGTCTTGGTAGATGGAGGAGCAGGTTTTAACCTGTGTACCCTAAAATTGGGTAAGGCATTAGGATTCTCAGAAGACTGTGTAGACATCTCTAAGAGTATAGTCATCAAGGCTTACGATGATGAGGAAAGATCATCCAAAGGAGTTGTCACACTCTCAATTAGAATTGGCCTAGCAATCATGAACACCAACTTCCAAGTCTTGGATCTCACCCTTCCATACAACTTGTTATTAGGTAGACCTTGGATACACGCAATGAAAGTTGTACCTTCAACATATCACCAATGTCTTAAGTTTTAATATAATGGCACAAAGATCACGATTGATGGTGATCCAGATCCGTTTCAATATTGTACAAGCCTAAGGGAAATTCCACAATGACAAGTACTAGTTAACCAAGAAGCTTCATCATCCACTTTATCCCTATACATTGACCCATCACATCTTACTAAGTCCATTTCATTCAAACCACCATCATCCACTCCTAAGCTCGAGATGCAAGACAAGGGCTATGGCGAATATCATATAAAGGCATCATATTGTGTCAGTCAACTGATTCCACCTAAGGCATATGGCTTACCCATAGTAGATAGAAGATAGTCAGTAGTCACATTTCATGTTCCCCCTACAATGACATTGAACAAATGGGGAGAGTTAAGTGAAGAAACTATGGATCAAGGTGATATTAATTCCTGGTTGTATCAAGAAGACAATGCATACCCCTCCTCGTCTATTCAAATAGCTAAGGACCAATATGGAAAAGGCTTTAAGATAATGCAAAACTAAGGCTATGATGGGCACAATGGGTTAGGACTACATCAAAATGGAAGGAAAAAACCAATCACTATCTCACCATGACCAAAATACCTAGGGCTAGGGTTTCAACCGCTTAGAATTGGGTTTCCTAGTACTTCATCACCATTTCAAGAGGAAGTGAGTGCTTGCGTAGACATTGAGATATCTCATGAACCACTTCCCCCAGTTTATGATGAATCCCCTAACTCAAGCGATTGTGAATGGGATTCCCTTTCCTCTACCCATACCATGAACATAGATGCTCTATTTGGAGAATTGGACCTAAAGATAAAACCTGTACCAAAACCATCTAGTTCCCGTCATAGGAAACACTTTTCCAAAGAAGAATGGAAAAAGAACTATTATTGGGAAACCCTTGATCATGCATCTTGGGCACCTGACTAACCATCTTCTGATGATTCAACCCTTGCAATAGTCCCACAACTGAGTATACCTACCTATAGGAAGAAGAATAAGAGGGAGTTAGTCCAAAACTTCAGTGATCATGTCAACCATTCCATACTCACCTTGTCAACAGCTACCTTTAAAATTTATGATGATGACATGCCCCTTATATATCTCAAACTTATCAACTGGGATCAACAAGGTACACCTATCATAACTACATTCGAGAATGACAAAGCAATTGCTGAGTTCATGGGACTTAGAGAAGGCATACCAAGAGGGGATCATAAAGCTGGTTTTACCATAGACTTGGATGACAAAGCTTATTTTGGGGATTCTATTTACACCTCAAGTCGCAAAAATGAGAATAAAAAGAAAAAAGACAATGAAAATAAAAATGATGAGTCCCTAGGTGAAAACCGAAAGGCGCCTTTGGACGAAGAAAAAGTCAAAATAAAGGACGTATCCGAGGGCGAAAACCTCTCAGAGGAACCCAAGGATAGAGGTTTAAATATTATCCCCGTTAAATAGGAAAAGTCACCAGTTCTAGTAGAAGAATCTGTTGAAGTCAACATAGGTACAAAAGAGAATCCTTAGATGGTATATTTTTCAGCTTCTTTAACAGAGATAGAAAAACCTAAGTTTAAGGACTTCTTCAAAAAGAGATAGATAAAATTTACATGGTCATATGCTGACATGCCTGGGTTGGATCCAGACTTAATATTGCATCATTTACCACTACATCCAGGTATTAAGCCAGTCAAATAGAAGTTAAGGAAAATCCATCCACAAATCGCTCTATTTGTCAAGATAGAACTTAAGAAACTCTTGGATGTAGGATTCATAAGGACGATAGACTATGCAGACTAGATATCAAATCTTGTACCAGTGACTAAACCAACTGGGGGAATTCACATTTGCTCAGACTTTAGGGACATCAATAAGGCATTCCCTAAGGATGACTTCCCTTTGTCGAACATCGACATGATAGTAGATCTTAGAACAGGATACGAGATGCTATCCCTCATGGATGGTTTCTCTAGATATAACCAGATCAAAATAGCAGTTGTAGACCAACACAAGACAACTTTCACGTGTCCATGGGGCACATACTATTGGAATGTTATGACTTTTGGCCTTAAGAATGCAAGAGCTACCTATCAACAGGAAATGACTATGATTTTCCAAGACTTTGTACACACTCTCATGGAAGATTATGTAAATGACATTATAGCTAAATCAAAAACAAGGGAAGATCATTTAAGGTTCTAGACAAGATATTCCAGAGGCTAGAGAATTACAACGTCAGGCTAAATCCGAAGAAGTGTGTCTTTGGAGTAAAATCATGGAAACTTATAGGGGATATCATTTCCTGAAGAGGCATTGAAGTAGATCCAGAGAAGGTAAGAGCTTTCATAGAAATGCCTCCTCCAGTCAACATTGGTCAACTAAGAACCCTACAGGGAAGATTACAATCCATCGGGCGTTTCATAGTACAATTGTCAGATAAAATACATCCATTTCAACATCTACTGAAGAAAGGAGTACCATTTGTGTGGACACCTAAATTTCAAGATGCTTTCCAAAAAATCAAGGACTATTTACTCACTCCACCAATCTTAATGCCACCTACATATGGAAAACTTTTGATACTATACATTTCAGCAACTCAGTCGGCATTAGGGGCTCTTCTCACACAAAACAATGATCAAGGTCATGAGAGAGTAGTCTATTACATCAGTTGTACCTTAGTGGGATATGAATTGAATTACAGAAACATAGAACATGCCTATCTTGCGGTAGTCTTTGCTACCCAAAAACTTTAGCACTATATGCTCAATCGCCAAAAAATGTTGGTTGCAAATATTGATCCCCTCAAATACCTCCTAAGTAAGGAAGCATTAACATACCAATTGGCTAAATGGGTTATGATACTTAGTGAGTATGAAATCCAATATGTCCAGAGGAAGGCTATAAAAGGGAAGGTGATTGCAGATCAGTTAGTGGATGCACCTATGAAGGTAGACCATCCTTTAGTGGAATATTTTCCTGATGAATTTCTCTTCAACATTGACATTAAAACCAAATGGAAACTATACTTTGATGGGTCACATACAAATCATGGTTCAGGAGCCGGTATCCTATTTGTTACACCTCAAGGCGATACCATTCCTAAATCATTTAGGATTGCTTTGCCTTGTACCAACAACATAGCAGAGTATGAAGGCTTAGTGATAGAATTAAAAATGGCAGCTCAATGGAAGATTAAGAGTCTACATTTTTTTGGTGATTCTCAGCTAGTAATCTGACATGTAAATGATAATTACAAGACTAACGATGAGAAGCTTACCCCTTACAAGCATATGGCTGATAGTTTCAAGTGGTACTTCAATGACATTATCTTTCAACAAATACCACATATTCAGAATAGGGTTGTAGATGTCATGGCAACCATGGGTTCCTTGTTGGATATTCCAAGTAACATGCCTAAGTTTGAGTTTCTGGTTGAATAGCTATTGGTCCCCACCTATGATGTCCTTGATATTGTGATGGTCTGTACCATTGTTGGTCCTACGTCCCCTTGGTATAAAGACATATCTGACTATCTAACTGACCAAACCTTACCTCTAAAACTTTCAAATAACCAATGTCGAACCTTCATCCGTAAGTCAGCTAAGTACACCATCATCGGAGAAACCCTGTATAGACATACCTTAGATAACGCCCTAATGAGATGTCTCAATGCTAAGGAAGCACAAAAAAAATTGTGAGCAGTGCATGAGGGTATATGCAGATCTCATTCGAGTGGTCCTACTTTAGCCCATAAGATTATGAGACTAGGTTATTATTGGCCTACAATGGAGAAAGACTCATATATCTTTGTAAATAAATGTAGGTAGTGTCAGATACATGGAGATTTGATAAGAGCAGTAGCACAAGAGCTTCATCTGATTATATCACCATGGCCCTTTTCCCAATGGGGACTTGAACTCATAGGTAAGATACACCCTCCATCATCCAACGGCCATAAATTCATCATAACCGCCACCGAATACTTCACCAAATGGATTGAAGCTATTCCCATGACTTACATCACCGGCACACAAATATCTAAGTTTATCCTAAACTATATCATTTGTCAGTATGGTGTACCCCAATCCATAATCACAGACAATGGTTTCCCATTCAAGAACCAAGAAGTACGCCATTTATGTGAAGAGTTCCATATCAAACATCATTTCTCCACCCCATATTACCCACAAGGTAATGGCCAATCCGAGGAATCTAATAAAACCATTGTTATAATCCTGAAGAAGATTGTCAATGATGTTGGTCATGACTGGCACCTACAACTTAATCATGCCTTACGAGCCTACCACACAAGCATCTGTACTCCCACTGGCACCACTCCATATTCCCTAGTATTTGGATCCAAAGATATCTTACCTATTGAGGTTGAAATACCTTCCCTGAGGGTATCCTTGAAGGGTCACATTGACGATGAAGAATACCGTGTATCTAGGTTACAAGAGCTAGAATTGTTGGATGAACGAAGATAGAAAGCACTAGACCATTTGCAAGCATATTAGAATTGTCTTCGTCATAGCTACAATAGAAAAGTTCTCAATAAAAACTGACATTGGTGACCTAGTTTTGATGGAGAATCTTAAGAATCAAGTTGAACGAGAAAAACTAGGTAAGTTTGAACCTAACTGGTTAGGGCCTTATATTGTCACAAAATATTTTGGATCAGGAGTGTACCAACTCTCTACTCCTGAAGGAGAGCCACTTTTGTCACCTATCAATAGTCTGCATCTAAAGAGGTTCTATGCTTAGCTTCTGAGAATCCTTGTCTTAATCTAAAAAATACAAAAAAATTAAAAAAACAAAAAACAAAAAATGGTTACTTTGATGAAAACGTGGCAAACAGACGTCTTTGTAACATGAAAAAAAATAAAAATTAGAAAATCAACAAAAAAGTAAAGAGAAATAATCCGTCCAATAGTGAAAACCACTTTGATGGCGCTACGAATAAGTACCATGGTGAAAACCTGGCAAAAATGAGCTATGTGTAGTCAAGCTCACTCTTCCGTCTACCATCATTCTAATCAGACCTTTTCACCATCTCTCATAATAAATGGTTGTCTTATCCATTGCTTGGAACGATTGACATCTAACATCCATTCCGCCACATTACCCACTCCATCTTGCAAATCTTATCCCTGACTGGGGGAAAATCCTTGTTCTGTGCCCTGACACCTTGTACATAACATTGCACCATTGAAAATGTCTTGAAAAATCCCAAAAACATTAGAAAACTTCAAAAAAATAAAAAAAATAAAAACATGTCAAAAATACCAAAAATAGAGTCAAGTTAGTCATGTTCAGTCAGTCATAGTCGAACTACATTGCCTCTATGACTGGGATGTAGGAAAGTCCATCAATCGATGTGCCCCCGAGGCATTAGGTCAGTCAGTCTACGTTTGTCATGTATCACACACATTTAAATCATGACTCTTTGTACATTCCAAGTCATTGGTTGTGTCGAACTATGAGGTCTCTGCGTGTACAATGTAGGAAAGGCTAATCAAATGATGAGCTCCCGAGACTGCACTAGGTCAGTCCAATAGGGTTTATTCACATTCACTATCACACAAGCTGCATATCATAGTTTAGGGTATCATCTCAAGTTATACAATTTCCACACACACACTTTTTATTCAGTCAAGGAATCAAAACAATTCATGCATCAACAAGGCAAAACATCTCAAACTGTCATCAAGTCAATATCAAATACATTGTCAAAGCGATCAACCTATGTCTTAAGCAAGATATGTCTTTCTTGTCAACATACATCATCAAATTGTCATAGTCTCATGTATCTTGTCACTTCAACGCCATTAGGATCCAACGTCTTATACAACACGTGTCTTTCTGAAACCAGGCTTTGTCATGCCTTATACAAAAGTCACCAGGTCAAAACCAGACTCAACATCTTATGTAGTATCTGTCATCTCTCACATTATGCTATGTCAAACATCAAACAATCAAAAAATACCACAAGATCAAGTTTTGGTGAATACTTTTATTTGGCTTTATGACTTTACATCTTACTTTGTCTTATCTTTTTTATCGATTTGTGAATTAGTCTAGTTACTAGCTTTCTCAAGGATGTCCCTTGAAGGATTTAGAGAAGCAAGGATGTCTCAAGACTCTTTTTCTTTGGCTATTGTCTGTCAAATATCTTTTTAACATTGGTTTTTGAGTCATGTTACTAGTTTTCTCAAGTATGTCCTATCAAGGATTTAGCGGAGCAATGACATCTCATGACCCATCTTTTATTTGTCTATTGTCTATGGTTTGTCTTGACAAAATGACTCGAGCAATTTTGTCCTTAGTATGAGTTAAGACATTCCTTGTATATGATTGTCTGTTCTTCACAGATGGATGACTTTGTACACAATGGTCTATCTTATATCATACTGTGTACTATCCATTTGTGTCATGTCCCACCCAATGATGATAAACAAGCAAGCATAACATATTTTGGCAATATATCAAATATTATATCTTTTTCTCAATCAATCAACCTTCGTTATTTCTTACTAACATTATGAATTCATTCGTGCTAACATTTATTTTCTTTGACATAATGATAAAGTCCTGTGACACAATAAAAACATTAGATCATCTGCATTTGCATACATTCTATAAGAATTTCACATAGTTGCATTGCATTTCAAACATATAGATAGTAACATTAACGTATTCATTGCATAGATTTGAAATCATGACATAATAGGCATTTCATCATCATAGCATAAATAATGTAAACATTGCATGTACATATCACCATCACATATAAATAAAAATCATATAGAACATTGCATCCATTATCATAAGTAAATTAAGACATCCATAACATCATAAAATGCATAACTCATAACATGTAGAAACATTCATTCATAACACATATGTATATACATCATCTAGGAAACATAATCATGTATAAATAATGCATCACCCATAAAATAGAACTGCAAATGATATAAGAAGCCACCAAAATCATATATATATATATATATATATCGCTCAAAATAATGTGTCACAGTAGAATGTCTGGGTGTATCCATAAATAAAACATGAGCTCGTAGACTCTCTGATCAAAATACAATGTTTGCATATGTAACAACTGTTATCGTGTCCCACTGCCACTACTATCACATGGTGAAGGTGGTGGAAAAATCCTCGAAGGTGCTCTCTGTGAGGTGGAAGGCCTCTCATACAGACCTTCCCTCGGTGGTCCTACCACACCCTCTATACTTTGTGTCCTGGTGTGACTCCGACCCTGTGATCTCTGACTACGAACCTCTGAGAAGCTAGGAGCTCGTCTCTCTGCTGGCACCACTGCCTCATATAAGTCCCTGTAATAGGTAGCTCTCTCAACTAATCTAACTAAATCCCGTACCATGCCATCAAATGAAGACCCACTGCAAAGGCATTTGACCTCTGTGAACTACTTCTCTATCTCCTGTCTTTGAGCTATGGCCTGATCCCTCTCCATGAGTGCATTGTCTCTCTCTGTACGAGAACTATCTCTCTTTGCATGTGCACTGTCTCTCTCTGCATAGGCACTGTCTCTCTCTATCCTTATAGTATCAAACTCAGCTATCATCAGTCTGAGTCTCTCCTCCAAAGCCTCCCTATCACCATCCCTAGGAGGATCATCCTCTCATCTCCCCTCCACAATCTGATCCCTGAGCTCTCTCTCCTGCTCCTCCATCAGTGCCTCCTCCTCAACATCATCCTCCCCATATCTTGCCAGAATACCTAGAAGGTCTATATCCATGTCCATATCCAGATCCTCTATGACATCCTCTCCTCCAATATCCACCTCTGCTCGCTCCTCTACAATTTCCTCCTCAACAGCATGCTCATCCCTAGCCTGTACATCAGCTCCACCTCCGATGTCCAACATCGGTACATCCTCTACCGCTGCCTCTCAGATAGGTGAAAGTCCACCTACCTGACCCCCTCTCCATCCTCTTCATCCTTTCCTACCACCTCTACCATCATCACCTCTCCCTCCAACTCTACCAACTCTGGCACCTCCACCTCTCGGTTCTGTGCCTCATCTCTCAACTGGTACCGACTGATCCGGATCTGTGTAAGGAAAGGTTGATGCTCTACCCACCATGCATCATATGCAACTGTAGTCCTTGGGTCTGCTGCTCCATATCTCCAACCCCACTGTACTGGTTGTAAGGCCTATATCTCTGCCTCTGCGGTAGCAACAAGAATCATGGGCCCCCAATATGGAACCTCTCTAGATGAATGAGAAAACTCTGCTCTACTCTGAGGCTCATCTTGAACCTCGCCGAATTATCTCAAAACTCTATCTAGCAAGTGTCTCTCAATGATGTGCACACTCGAAACAGTCCTCCCAATAAGGTATTGTGTCTGTTTGCAAAACACCAAATGTCTGTCCTCATCTGACTACTCCTCACAAACCATGTACGGTCTCCACGTGAATTGATCCGGAATGTCTAGTGCATGTCTCCAAAATCCAGTGTCTCCCACATGGCTCTGAGTGATGTGTCTCGTATATCGGAACACATACGAGAATCTCTTCTGTCATGCTATAGTAACCGGAGGACAAAACACAACTATCCTCTCCCAAGCCCACACCATTAGTAGAGTGGTCCCACAACTCAGTGACTATGCGTCTCTGTATGCAATATCGTGTAAGTGGAAATATAACATCCTTAATAGACATGGACCCCACACATACATAGTCTCTCTCTCCAGCATACCAACCAACATTGTATCCCATCCAACCGGAAAACCATGACCCCATTGATCAGGAAGAACTATCCCCCTATCAGCGTACATAATATGCAGTCAATCCTATCGTATCTATCCGCTAACACAGGCCATTTGATCTCATAATGCTCGATGCCAAGCCTATTGATATCATCCACCAGATAAAATCTCGTTAACTCAGTCAATCTGCACTGGGTATCATACATCACCCGCTCTCCTCTAATTGACAGTCTCAGTATCGTGTACACATCCTCCAATGTGATAGGTGCCTCCCTAGTCGAAAAATGAAATGATGATGTCTCAGAGTGCCATCGCTTGCATAACACTGTAAGCATCCCCCTGTTCGCCCGAATAGTGGGCATGAAAGACAGTGATGTAGACCAAGTCTCCATTGAAGCTATATCTCTATACTAGTCAAACGATCTCTCAGATCGAATTTTTCAGGACGTGTCTCCCACATATATATAGGATCTAATACAACCTACATTTAAACCATGATGTCAAGAATTTTCATGTTTTTCATAGAAAAAAATTTTGGAAAATTTTACCAGCCAAATGCAGCTCACTTTAATAGATGCGATGAATTTTTACAAATGCATTGCACAACACCTTATTTGCATTGCATATTACATATGCATCACATTTTTTCCTATACCCATTTCCACCTACTGCACATGCGGTGAAATAAACCAAATGTGGTGCATTTTTACAAATGCATTGCACATTCTACAGCCTATCTACCTACTACATATGCATCACATTTTTTCCTATACCCATTTCCACCTACTACACATGCAGTGAAATAAACCAAATGTGGTGCATTTTTACAAATGTGTTGCACTTTCTACAGCCTATCTACCTACTACATATGCGTTTCACTAATGCACATGTGGTTCACTACCCCACATGTGTCTAATCCTAATGCAGATGCGTTGCATATATACATATGCAGTGCATTATAATTCAAATGTGTTTATACCCCAAAATGCCTAAATCTAGCCTTGGCGTCGTTTTGCAGTCAAATGTGGCGAATATGATGGCATATGCGTCGTTCACAAAGGACCGCATATGCTAATTGACTTTTCAACACCTAGAAACATGTGAAAAAATAAATTTCAAGGGTTTGTTTTCGGGTACATACCAGTGGTCCAATGTCAGCTAGCCACTTGAAGGTCCGGATTTGATATCCTCGATGTGCACCATAGGGAATGGGTGCCATTTTCGTCCGCTAGTCAGAGAAAATTCTCAGTTTTCCAAACTCCTCCGAATGCAAATGAATTATATTTCAACCTAATTCCTATTTATAGCTAGGGTTTGGGTGGCATTTCTACTGCCCTAGTCTATTGGCCGCTTAACCTTTCAACTTCAAATGACCCGTACTCATTCGTATCATCTCCAAATTCAATTATGTCAACTCCATAGCATTTATGACCATCAAATTGACTTATCAAGAATATTTCCTGATTTTTTTGGAATTTTTCAAAAATTGTCAATTTTCCTGAGTTAACCTGTTTCATGTTGGGGCACGATCGGGGCATATTTTTCTTTGACTCAACATCGTAACGACATTGTATCAAAGAGGGGCAAACTGTAGATACCGAAAATTGGTCTAGGCTTGCAAGTACACATTCGACATGATTTTCTATAGTCCGTGGTCATGATTAAATAATGTTAATTATTTAATTACCTTTTCTAACACATATTTCTTCTATTAATTAAACACCTTTTTTAATTAATTCATTAATTCATTATCACCCTTTATTTACCTTGATTAATTAAATAAATCATATTTATTTAATTATGTCGCTAACTAATTAATTCTTCCTTCTTAATTAAATAATTTGTTATTTGATTACCCCTTTATCATATTTCAACTATAATTAAATATCTTTATTTAATTATTCATTTAACCCCCTTTATCTATAATTAAATATTTATTATTTAATTATTCATTTAATCCTTTTCAAAAGTCAATTAAATAAATTATCTTTATTTATTTAATTAAAGTCTCTTATTTTCGAATGTTGAATTAAATTAACATTTAATTCATATTTAATTATTTATGTTACATTCTTCTATCAATCAGTTGACTAGTCATTCACTCACCTTCTGACTCAAGATCTATATTTAGCTCTCTAGTTATCTCCGGATTCAACACTTGTTTATCTCTGTGAGAAGACTCTCTATCACAACTAGTCGATTAACTAATTCTAACTCTTGTTTGCATTAGAATGCTTTATTCTTCAAGTTCTAACTTTATCTTTGACATACAAAGTCTATTTCTTCTATTTTTGAATATTCTTAACTGAAGATTAAGATCTTGAACTCGTGTTCTAACTCATGTTCTAACTTGGTGTTTATCTTGCAGTCTTTTCTGAATCATTTTCTAACTCACATTCTATCTGAGACATAACTCACATCGCATGACATTCATCAATCTCATCCGTCGTTCTCTCTTTCGATCTGAGCCGATTGTTCGAAAACCCAAAATCTATAAAATGGCTTGTCATTATCATTATTCCTCCTCCTAAAATCATACACTTTTGAGAAGAAAATTATCTTTGATATTTTTCTTAGACATTCGATGAAGTTATGCTTGCATTCAAACATAGAAATCTGAGGGCAAGAATACTGAAAAGGCAAAATGGAGAAGAACAATCAAGATAATTTGAAGGAGTGAATGTGTATTTGGTGAGAGTTTTCCATTAATTTTTTTAGTTATTTATTATTTTTAGTTATTCGTTCTTTGTTGTTTGATTTAGACTAATATTATTTAGATTAGGATTAACATCGTTTATTCTAGTTGTAGATTATCTTATATCTAGATCTTTAGTCTATGTTATAATTTATTTAGAAAAAAATATGTATCATACTTAAACTAAGAATGAAGATGTTGAGTACCATTTTTTTAAAGAAATGGTTGTAAATGAATAGATTGAATTCAATAATATTGACACTCAGGTAAATTTGTTGATTATCTTACCAAACCTATGAAAAAAAAACGCATTGTACAAGGTGGCTACATGCCTCATTTCTTGTACTTATTTAAATATTTTTTCCTACGGATATATTTACAATGTGTGATGTCAAGTGGGAGAATATTAGGATTAAGGTGTCATCAAACTTATAATTCTTATGTATTTAATTATTCTAAGATATTATTTGTAAATGAATTCATAAGGGATGCAGGATCTATTAACAATAGTAATTATGTATTTATTATTTATCAATTAAATTTATCTTCTAATTTGAGATGATATAATAAGGTTAAAATAGGAACCCATCTTGGAGTGTCCCCTATTTTATGGGAATTTTAAATATAGGCACCCAAATGAGAGAGATTACTTTTTGTCAACTATGAACTTTTGTAAGAGTCTTGGGTTAGCATGCTAAAGTTTTTTTTACCAAAATTGAGGTGTCATTTTTTTCCCAAGTTTGAATGCCATATTTTGTGGATTGAGAAGAATGCAATTCATTATTATGTAACAAGTTCTTGGGAAGGTAGAGAAGTGTGAGGTTGCACGAGTGCAAAAATTCTATCAGTTTGGACACAAGAAAGAAGGGAGTGTTTCTATTCTAATCTTATTTCAGGATATTGAAAAATTGGCCTATTTTTGGTGGATTTTTAATCCAAAAGGGTTTTTCTCTATGTAAATAATGTGTTGTGTAATTCTCATATTATTGTTGATTTATTTTTTATTGCTAATTTAAATTTTATTGAATCTCCATTGGTGTCATACAAATTAAATTCTAGATTTATAACATTAATTTTATGTTTTTATATTGTAGTTGTTTACCTTCATTTCTAATAGATAGGAGAGATGTTTTTACTATTGGGCATAGAAGAGGATAATATAGAAGGTGGGAATGGAATATGAGACAGTGTAAAATTAGTATAAAAATAAGTATTAGGATATACAGTGGATGAAATACCTACCTTAGATTATATAACATTAGAAAAGGGGGATTTAGAAAGCATGATATGACAATTATTTTACATGAATTCAATCCCCATAGGATTGTTGAAAGTATTTTTTCCCAAATAGTTAGGGAGATATGATGGAATGGGGGAACCTACAATTTAATTGTATTATTGAGCTCTTTAATTTATGAAATAATTTTCATATGTTGTTAAAGATCATGATACATCTCTTGGTAAAAAAAATTTATGGATAGGAATAAATTCAAAGTCTCATTGGTATTAGTAGAAGATGAAGATAATTTAGCCATATATATATTAATATGATAAATTTGATGATGGATAGATCTAGGAGGGTAAGATCTAGCTCTATAAAAAATACAAGGAATGAACTAGGACAATCAAGTAGAATCAAGATAAGTTATGAATAGACAAACTAATATATAGTTAGAAGGAATAAAAAGTAAGGTCTAATGAGTTCACCAAATGAAAGAAAATAAAAAGAGGCTTGGATTAGTTTTTATAAACTCTCTTTTTGAATGTGTGTAATGAACCAAGTAATATGAAATACTATCTCCAACAAGTCAAATATTGATCTATCACATGGATTTGAGATAGAAACCCACACAAAGAAAACACACATTAGGGAATCAGAAACTAAAAAGAGAAAATAGGAACACATAAGAAATAAATGAACCTTGATTAAGTTAGGGAAGCTATAGAAAATAATAGAGTGAAATTCCTAGCTAAAATAGAGGTAGAAAAAATGCATCCCTACTAGATAGTGGTATAGGTGTCCTAACTATTTTTAGGAACTTGTATGATGTCTTGGTTCTAAATATTCTCAAATTCAAGGTTTAGTTGGTATTGTGGCTAAGATAGTATATCCAATAGTTTTGGGTATTTACAAGTACAAAAAATAATAGAAAAAGTTAAGATCAGAGAAAAAAAAACCTCATGTTAAAAGATAAATGAAATGCATGTAAGTGGGGGAAATAAATTTTAAATTTTGAAACCCTAAATTAGAACAAAAATGGGAAACACACACTACATATGCTAGATAGAATGCTATAATACTTCCTAGAATTTTTAGAGGCTATATTATTAATATTCATTCAAGGTAAATTATGTCACTTTAGTAGGGGTGTTAGTATGATGTCTTAGGAGCACTAATTTTCTATCTCAAAATATTTTAAATTTATAGATATTTCTCCTTGATATATTGACCACTTCTTAAGACTATCTTGCTTATCGAATAAATATAGATTCTTCTATAAATTTCCTACAAAATAATAGTTTCTAATGGAAACGGTCAGAACATAGAATTACATCACCTGCTTTTAGGAACACCAACTGAAGAAATAAAAAAACTGTCAGAACATAGATAATCATAAATTGATCAAATATTCATGCGGATGTCTAAAACTTAACATGGATAAACTATATATACTAAAAAAAAAACCCTTTAATCCACAACCTTTGATCATCAACATATTGAGCTAGCCAACATACTAAACTTCACTTCACCACTGATAACCTACAACTTATTTTATTTTAATTTTCTCAATATCCTTGACATATAGAACCTCTAATACATTAATGAAAATAGTGTTGACATCAATTAAAACCACATATCAACAACATCCTGCAATCTCCCCCTTTAGCATTGATGGCAACACATGATGTGAAAAACACTATCAACACAACTTTCTCTTAGCACTTTCTCCCCCTTAGATTTTGACACTTCTCCTTAGATAATTCACAATTTTTCACATGACTCTTCTCCACCTTTGACATCAATGAAAAATATAATGTGTATCTTTCTCCACACAAGCTCTAAACCACATTTCTAAACATCTGAATACTCCCCCTAAGTAGTAGCCACCACAACATCAATTTGGATCAAAATATGACTGTGAAATACACAGACTAATGCAAGTCAATGCACCTTAGTTCTAATTAGCAGGGGTAATCAACCTTGCTTCCCTCTAAGATACTCAAAATTATCCTTAGGCAAGGTCTTGGTAAAGATATATGCAATCTATTCCCTAGTAGGCACATACTCTTATCTGACTTCCTTCTCACTCACCTTCTCTCTCAAAAAGTGAAACTTGATAGATATATGCTTGTTTTTTGAATGCAACAATGGATTCTTCGAATTTTAATTGCACTTTAATTATCAAAGAATATAGTAATAGGTTCATCATACACAAATCTAATATCTTTCAACATTCGATTCATCCACAATACTTGAGTATAATTTTTGGCAACAACAATGTATTCTGCCTCTGCAGTAGATAAAGAAATGGCACTCTACTTTTTACTTAGCAATGAAATTAGCTTCTTTCCCAAGAAAAACTTACCACCACTAGTACTCTTTATGTCATTCACATCTCCTACCCAATCAAGATCAGTAAAAGCACTCAAAGTAAAATCATCTTCTTTAGGATACCATAGGCCAAAATCAACTGTCCCTTTCAATTATCTAAAAATCCTCTTCATAGTAGTCACATGAGTTTCCTTAGGATAAGCTTGAAATCTTGCAACAATGCATATGAAATTCATGATATCAGGTCTATTTTGAGTCAAATACAACAATCCTCCAATCATGGATCTGTATCTAGTCTGATTTGTCTTAGGAGAATCATAAGTTTGTGTCAATTTACATCTGGTCACCATAGGTGTACCAACTAGCTTTGAATCTTCCATACCAAACTTCTTTAGTAGTTATTTCACATACTTGGACTGAGATATAAATATCCCTTTATCTAACTAAGTAATTTGTAATCCCAAAAGGAATTTCATTTCTCCAATCATAGACATCTCAAACTTGCTTTGCATCTCATCAGCAAACTTCATGCACAAACTATCATCTCCTCCAAAAATGATATCATCAACAAAGACTTCAACAATCAAATATTTATCATGATCAATCTTGAAATACAAATTAGTATCAACAGTACCTTTGTTAAATCCAAGCTTCAACAAGTACGTATCCAATCTGGCATACCATGCTCTTGGGGCTTGCTTAAGTCCATAGAATGCTTTATTCAACCGAAAAATCATATCTCCCTTATCATTCAATTGAAATCCATCAGGTTGCTCAATATACACTTCTTCTTCTAGTTCACCATTTAGAAATGCTGACTTGACATCCATCTGATAAAACTTGAAGTATTTGTAAGCAGCATAAGCAAGAAATAGTCTCACGGATTCAATCCTAGCAACAGGGGAAATTTTTTCATCAAAGTCAATTCCTTCCATCTGAGAGTATCCTTTACATACCAGTCTTTCTTTATTTCTAACAACTTCATCTTTCTCATTTAGTTTGTTTTGAAATACCCATTTAGTTTCAATTACATTTTTGTCCTTAGGTCTAGGAACAAGAGTCCATGTATCATTCTTCTCAATTTGCAGTAGCTCTTCTTTCATTGCTTCCATGCAATGTTCATCTTTGCATGCTTCATTTACATTATTTGGACCAGTCTCTAATATCAAACAGTATTCTTCTATAATTCTTCTCCTAGTTTGAACACCTTTGTTCTTATCACCTATAATTTGATCTTCTGAATGATTCAATCTTACATACCTTGGAGTCTTAGCATGTTCTTGAACTTTAGGCTATTGTGATCTCTCTTCTACACTTTTACTAGTTCCTTCCTCTTGGCTTTCCTGATTCATCAAAATGATCTGCACTTGATTATGAGTCTGTACTGAACTGGCATTTTGATCATCTAAATCATATCCATAGGTTCTGGATGGTCTAACTATGTCTTCATCAACCTAGACATTAGAAATTTCAACTACTTTCCTCAATCTCTTGTTGAAGCGTCAGTAGGCTTTACTTTTAGTGGAGTAACAAAGAAAGATTCTTTCATCACTCTTAGCATCAAACTTTCCTATATCTGCATCTCTTTTGATATAGCATTTACTCCCAAATTTTTTGAATTATATAGTTGTAGGCTTATGACCAAACCATAACTCATAATGGGTCTTACCAGTATCACCTTTGATATATACTTGGTTGAGAGTATAAAAATTGATACTCACAGCTTCTCTCCGGTAGATATGTGGGACATTTCCTTCCAACATCATAGTCCTAGCAGCATCTAGAACTGTCATGTTCTTCCTTTCCACAACTCCATTTTTCTAAGGGGTCCATAAGGCAGATAATTCTCTCTTTATCCCATGTTCTTCACAAAAGGAATTAAACTCACTAGAAATGAATTCACCACCTTTATCTGATCTCAAACATTTAATATTCAGACCTATCTCTGTCTCAACCTTAGCCTTAAAAATCTTGAATTTCTCTAGAGATTCATATTTTTCCCTTAAGAAAGCAACACACATCAATCTATAATAATCACCAATGAGTGACATGGAATACTTGTCTCCTTGTAAACTTCTAACTCTAGAAGGACCACATATATTAGTATACACAAGCTCCAATACTTCATTTGAACAATGTTGTTTGCTCTGAAATGAAACTCTAGTTTGCTTCCCTAACAAACATTCCTTGCATATTGTATTAGTAGGCTTTACCAACTTAGGAAGATCTCTCACATCCTGAGTAGAAATTATCTTGATAATATTGTCAAAGTTTACATGACACAATCTCCTATGCCACAACCAAATTTCATCAACTTGAGAAATTAGACAACTTTTACTAGCAACACTTAGGTGAAAGATATTATATTTTGTTTTTGTACCTGATGCAATCATATTTCTAGAACTCCCCAATATTTTACATTTTCCATCCTTAAATTGAAGATTGTATCCCTTGTCAACCATCTATCCAACACTTAAAATATTATGCTTCAAACCTTCCACATATAAAACATCATCAGTATTATGCTTATCATCAAAAGAAATGGAACCTCTGGATTACACCAAATTTATCATTACCAAATCTTAAAACAACACCATCATACTTTTCAAGACTCACAAATTTACTTTTATTGCTTGTCATGTGATGAGAGCATCCACTGTCAATCACCCATTCATCCTTTTCTTCAATTCTGGTAGCTAGAGCTTTCTCCACATTCATGCAACTACCAAATTCAGTAGGTACATGATTAATTTTCTTGATAGAAATAAATAAAAACTCATCTTCACTTGCGTTCTCTTTATCAAATTCATCATTTGTTACACCTTCATCAGCAGCAAAATAACACTTTCTTTGGAATCTAGGCTTGTTAGATCTTGGCTTAGGAACTCTTTCTGAACACCTTGAGGCAAAATGACCTATCTTATTGCATGAAAAATATTTAAGAGGAAATTTCCCTTTATACTTACCTTCTCCTTTGGCTACCCTCTTGAAAAGAAGTGCTTCAATCTCATCTAGTTTTCTTTATTCTTCTTCAATCTCTCTCATTTCCTGCTCATACTTGAACAATTTTCTAGAGGAAATTTCTCCTAGATCATATCTCTGCTTAACTTTTTTAGAGGTAGTAGCTTTGAATGTAGATTCTATCTTAGGAAGAGCATCACCAAAATCACTTAAATCAAAAGCAGCAAGCTTACCAATCAACATGTCTTGGTTACATTTGTCATAGGTTGGATCTCCTCAATAGAAACAAATTTGTGTTTGTATGCAGTAGGCAAGGATCTAAGCACTTTCGAAACAATCTCTGATGCTTCCAATGTTCCACTAGCACATCTGATATTACACACAAGTTCATTCACTCTCTGCATAAAATAAGTGATGTTCTCATCTTCACCCATTTTCAATGTTTCATGTTTCCCTTTCAGGCTTTGTAGCTTAGCCATATTCACATGAGTATCACCTTCATACAAAGTTTCCAGCTTTTTCTAGATCTCATGAGCAGTCTTCAGCTCCAACACATTTGTCATTTCACAATCAGTCAGAGCACTCAACAATGCTTCCTTAGCCTTGATATTGTACTCAACATCTTTAATATCACCTACAGTAGAAGGACCATTTTATGGGATGATGTATCTATTCTTTGTAATGTTACAATAAGGTTCACCAATGCATCTCGGATGACACTCCATTTGAGTCTTCCACAGAGAATAATTTATTCCATCAAATCTTGGACTATCCTTCTTATATGTCATCATCCCGGATCACCTCAAGCTATTTAAATTCTTCCAAGGAACCTGCTCTGATACCAATTTTTGGCAACACAACGGAAAACAACTGAGAGGGGGGGTGAATTAGTTGTCACATAAATTATAATTATTAAAACTTATTCTCTGATCTGATAATTAAACATGAAAGAAAAAACCATCACCACATCATAAACACACATAACACCAAGATTTTTGTGTGGAAACCCTGTTAGGGGAAAAACCATGGTGGAGGTTAATCCACAAGTTTATACTTTGTTAAAAGTATAGTAAATAGGGAATGCAAATGCATTCAGACACACTGCCTACAACTCGCTACTCAAATACAAAAAGGCTTACTGCCTAAAGGAGAACACACTGTCTTACAGTCACATTCGGATTAAATCCATTCAAGAAATTTTGAACTGAGAAGATAGTATCTACTAATTCTTGATTATAGTTTTGGTTAAGAACATGAACACTCTTTCTTCTACTCACTCTTCTTCACAATTTACTTCTATCTTCAAAAGATCTAAAATTTATTCGCACATAGCATTCACACTTCACACTTCGCACATCTCACATCTATCGCTTGTCTCAAATGATGTAAACAATCTCACATATATATCCACAACCAAGAATAACATCATCTACATGTCGGCTTCAAAAAAATATAAGATAAATACAAATTGTCAGCCCAAAACATAAATGATTATCAATGCAAATCAGCCAATGTTGGCCACAACATAGTGAGGACCCAAAACAACATCCTCAACATGAAACATCATCAATAATTATTTCTTGAAGATCCACAACATGCTACATTCACCCTATCGTCCATGAACATGAAAAATATGAACACACAAAATAAAATCACCAATCACAAGCCCAAAGATCAATACGAACGTACAACACAGATAGAGAATGATCTAGAAAACATCCACAATCATCATGAATCACCAGAGAAGTATCCACGATAATTGAACTTACTTGAATTACATCACTTGCTTTCATGAACACCAACTGAAGTAACAAAAAAACTATCAGAACATAGATACTCATAACTCGATCAAATTTTCAAGCAGATCTCTAAAAATTAACATGGATAAACTATATGTACTTGATAACAAACCCTTTTATCCAAAACCTTTGATCATCAACATACTAAGCTAGCCAACATACTGAACTTCACTTCACCACTGATAACTTGCAACTTATTTTATTTCAATTTTATCAATATCCTCAACATATACAACCTCCAATGCATTAATGCCAATAGTGTTGAAATCAATGACAACCACATATCAGCAACATCCAACAGTTATGAAATAAGATATGGAGGGAGTAAAACTAGAGCTTGGTGGGAGAAGGAAATGTGGAAAAATGGGAACAAATAAAAATAAGAGTGGTATAGGCTTAACATTGGATCAAATATAAAAGGAAAAATAAATGATTCAAGAAAATAGTGCGGTTGGGAAGGAGGAAGTAGAAGGGATTTGAGAGGGATGAGGAAAGGACCATGAATTTAAAATATTGTAGAAGTGAGTTCCAAATATTTATTGTGATTCTCTAATGATAGATCAACTCCACAAGGCTCCAAATATGCAAGAAGTTAAATAATAAATATAATGTGCAATGGGAAATTTGAGTGCATGATATCAAAATGAGGTAAGAAAGGGCCCTTTATAAATTTGATGTGCTATTTTTTTGTTATTTTAAGTGGGAATAATTTTAATTGTGATTAGTCAATCTAGGAAAAATTCCATTAAATTTTTGGAGAGAGGGGAGAGTAATGAATTTGTATCCCTACCTTGTTAATGGTGTAGATGTATCATATCTCATGGAAGATGATCTTGTATTGGGAGAAAGAGAAAATAATAAACAATATAATTAGAGGTATTTTTAGCATAATTGGATTTTGGATGTGCAAGATAGGAAAGAAATAAGATGAGTATAAGATAGTCTTGTAATATGAAAAACATAATTTAAATGTGAAAGAAGAATGAAGAAGGGGTAAAGACAAATGAGATTAGGAAAGGTGATGTAGAGATATGAAATAGGACCTAGGAAGGGCTCAAGACACATATAAAGAGGAAAAGCTAGGGAGAAAGTAAAAATAGGCTATCAAGGGGTAAGAATTGGATAAGCAAGGAAAAAACTAAAGTGAGTGTATTACAAAAGGGATAGATGTATATCAATTTTTTGTAATAAAAACACAAAAGTGAGTGCAAAGCATGCCCTAGAAAGTGAATAGGTGTGTGATTTAGACATTATAAGTTTGTTTATTGTTACTTAAGTATTGTCATTGTTTCTTGTGTTGTCATTCTTATTTTTATTGTTTATTTTTATCTTTGGTACTTCTTGTGTTATATTGTTATGAACATATAGTTTTAATTAATAGATTATCATGTTATAATAGTAGTCATTCTACACAAATTTGGTGGTGTAATTCCACTTTTCTCCCAAAATTATTTAAGTATTAGTAGTATATTTAATAGATTAAATATTAGAGTCAAGATAGTCTTAAATATATAATATTATGAAAAAATATATAAATAACTCATGTAAAATAACCAATGTATACTATAACATGTAATAATTTGACAAGAATTCTAATTAAATAATTGAAAAAGTAATAACGTAACATAACCACATAATTCAATCATATTATCATAAAATTCATATATAATATTCTCAATATATTTAATATCAAAGGTTTCCAATACTTATTTAAATTTTGAGGTCTTAGAATGCTCTAATTCACCCTATGGATATTTTAGTGGTCTTGGCCCTCATAAATATGACACATCTAGTAGGAATTATTTCTTATTCAAAACCAACACATATTCTTCCCAAGCAATAGCCTTGGCCAAGACAATCCCAAATGATCATTGTACCCTTATTTGGACAAACACTATGTGCCCCTTCTCCCATGCCTATAGCCCACCAAATCACCTTCTTCCTCATTGAGTGATCTCTATTCCCATTTCCAAGTTTTGCATGAATTATTTATATAACCTTTTAAGGGGTGATTTCCAAATCATCACTTTTTCAAAAAAAAATATTTTTAATAATTATTTAAACAAATAATTATTCCTCCCATGCTAAAAGATTTTATATAAGTATTCTTTACTTATCTCTATTTTAATCAAAGGGTCATAACATCCTTTAGTTTTCTATCCCCCTTTTAATTCTAATGGGTTATTTCATAAATTTATCTTCTCTTGGGGAGAAAGTCACATAATAGGTGGTGAAAAATATGTTAACCAACACACAAAATTTAATTAAGCAACATTAAATGAAGTGTGTTAAATAATACATGTCACAGAAGGGTTTTTACATTAAAAAATGAACATTAATAAAACTCTATTATTTAGGAAAGAGACATCCAAGAAAAAGGGTGGTGTTCACACAGTCTCAACTTATAGACTAATAGTATACGACCTCTAACTATAAATTCACACCTTCAAGATACAACACATTAGACCAACCTTACTCTATATATGCAAATACATATAGCTTTATGAAATACCAACTTTCTGTTGGATTTTTTGGTTGTGTTTCTAATATGTGTTGTCATTGATGTCAAAACTATTAGCATTAATGTCTTTAAGATTGTATATGTCGAGGATATTGAGAAAATTATAATAAAATAAGTTGCAAGTTATCTGTGAAGCAGTGAAGATCAGTATGATGGAAAGTTCAGTATGTTGACAGTGAGAAGTTTCGGATTAAAGGGTTTGTTTTCAAGCCTATCTAGTTTATCCACCGAAAGTTTCAAAAGTGTGGATGAAGATTTGAGAAAGCTATGAGTTTTTGTGTTTTGACAATTATTCTGTTACTGTAGCTGGTGTTCCTAGAAGAAGATAATATGAATTTGGTAATCTGAGTTGTTGTGTATGTCCCTCTAGTGTTTGTGGATTTTTCTAGATCATGCTCTATTTGTGTTGCACGTCTGCATTGATCGTTGTGCTTGTGGTAGATGATTTTCTCTTGCGTGTTTTTTTTTCATGTTCATGGCCGATAGGGTGATTGAAGTGTGTTGTGGATCTTCGAGGAAAAATATTTGAAGGTGTTTTGTGTTTGAGGACATTGTTTTGGGTCTCTACTATGTTGTGGCTAACCTTGGTAGATTCGCATTAATAATCTTTATTGTTATGGGCTGAAAATTTGCATTCATTCTATTATTTTGTTCAAGACAACATGAAGCAATGTAATTACGTGTTGCGGATATATATGAATGATTTTTTATCTCATTTGAGGTATGCATGATGCGAAGTGTGTGAGTGTTATGTGTGAATAAAGATCATATCATTCGAAAGTAGAGCAAAGTGTGAAGAGGAGTGAATAAAAGTTAAGAAGTGATCATGTGCTTAATCAAAACTGTAATTAGGCATTAGCAAATGCTACTTTCTCAATTCAAATTCTTCAGATGGATTTAATCTGAATATTTCTATAAGACAGTGAGTCTTCCCTTGTACCTGAGCAATGAGATCTAGGTAGTGTGCCTAAATGAATTTCAATTCCCATTTATTCTTCTTATACTTTTAATAGAGTATAAACTTGTGGATTAACCTCCACTGTGGTTTTTCCCCTAACAGGGTTTCCACACAAAAATATTGGTGTTATGTGTATTTTTGATGTGTTGTTAATTTATGCTTTCATGGTTATTAATCAGATTTGAGAATAAGGTTTAATAAAGTTAATAAGTTTGAAATTCTATGACAACTGATTCACCCCCCCTTCTTAGTTGTTTGCCCTTGTGTTGCCAACAATTGGTATTAGAGCAGGTTCCTTGAAAGAAATTTAACAGCTTGAGGTGATTTGGGATGGTGACATATAAAAATGATAGTTCGAGATTTGATGGAACAAACTATTCTCTATGGAAGACTTGAATGGAGTGTCATCTAAGATGCATTGGTGAATCTTACTAGAACATTACAAGTAATAGGTATGTTATTACTCAAAATGGTCCTACTACTACTGTTGAGATTAGGGATGTTGAATACAATATCAGAGCTAAGGAAGCATTGTTGAGTGTTTTGATTGATTCAGAGATGACGAATGTTATGGATCTGAAGATTGCTTATGAGATCTAGGAAAATTTGGAAACCTTGTATGAAGGTGATGCTAATGTAAAGATTGCTAAGCTACAAAGTCTGAAAGGGAAATATGAACTGTTGCAAATGGGTGATGATGAGAATATCACTAATTTTATGCAAAGAGTGAATGAACTTGCATGTGGTATCAGATGTGCTAGTGGACACTTGGATGAATCAAAGATTGTTGCTAAAGTGCTTAGATCCTTTCCTGATGCATACAAAGTCAAAGTTTCTGCTATTGAGGAGATTTGGACTATGACAAATGTAACCAGAGATATGTTGATTGGTAAACTTACTGCTTTTGAGTTGAGTGAATTCGGTGATGCCCTTCCTAAGATAGAATCTACATTCAAAGCTACTACCTCTGGAAGAGACAAGCAAAGATATGATCTGGGTGAAATTTCTTCTAGAAAGGTATCCAAGTATGAGGAAGAAATGAGACATATTGAAGAAGAAGAAAGAGAATTGAACAAGATTGAAGCACTTATTGTCGAAAGAGATTCCAAAGGAGAAGGTAAGTATAAAAGAAAGTTTCCTATTAAATTTTTTTCCTGCAATAAGATAGGTCATTTTTCACCAAGGTGTCCAGAAAGAGTCCCTACACCAAGATATAACAAGCCTAGATTTAAAAAGAAGTGTTATTATGTTGTTGATGAAGGTGTGATAGATGATGAATTTGATAAAGGGAGTGTAAGTGAAGATGAGTTTTTGTTTATTTCTATCAAGGAAAATAAACCTGTGTCTACTAAATCTGCTAGTTATACAAAAGTGGAGAAAGCCCTAGCTGCTCGAGTTGAAGGAAAGGATGAATGGTTAATTGACAGTGGATGTTCACATCACATGATAGGTGATAAAATAAAATTTGTGAGCCTAGAAAAGTATGATGGTGGTGTTGTAAGATTTGGTGATAACAATGGTGGTATAATTTGTGGTAGAGGATGTACTTCTTTTGATGGTAAGCATAATACTGATGATATTCTTTATGTGGAAGGTTTGAAGAATAATATTTTAAGTTTCAGAAAGATGGTTGATAAGGGATACAATCTTCAGTTCAAAGATGGAAAGTGTAGAATATTAGGAAGTTCTGGAAATGTGATTGCTTCAGGTACAAAAACAAAAGCTAATATTTTTCACCTGAATGCTTCTAGTAAAAGTTGTTTGATTGCTCAAGTTGATGAAAGCTAGTTGTGGCATGGGAGAATGTGTCATGTAAATTTTGACAGTATTATCAAGATAAGTTCTACTTAGGTAGTGAGAGATCTTCCTAAGTTGATAAAACCCTCTAATTCGATATGTAAGGAATGTCAGTTAGAAAAGAAAACTAGAATTTATTTCGGAGTAAACAACATTGTTCAAATTAATTGTGGGAGCTTGTGCATACTGAATTGTGTGGTCCTGCTAGAATTAGAAGTTTGCAATGTTACAGGTATTTCATGTTGCTTCTTGATGATTATTCTAGGATGATGTGGGTTACTTTCTTAAAGGAGAAATATGAAGCTCTAGAGAAGTTCAAGATTTTCAAGGCTATGGTTGAGACTAAGAAATCTGAAGATTAAATGTCTATGATCAGATAGAGGTGGTGAATTCACTTTCGGTGAGTTTAATTCTTTTTGTGAAGTGCATGGGATAAAGAGAAAATTATCTACACCGTGGACCCCTCAACAAAATGGATTTGTGGAAAGGAAGAAAAAGACAGTTCAAGATGCTGCTAGAACTATGATGTTGGAGGGAAATATTTCGCATACCTATTGGAGAGAAGTTGTGAGAACTACTCTTTATATCCTCAATTGGGTACAAATCAAAGGTGATACTAGTAAGACCCCTTTTGAGCTATGGTTTGGTCATAAGCCTACTATTAGATATTTCAAAACCTTTGGGAGTAAATGCTACATCAGAAGAGATGAATATATAGGAAAGTTTTATGTCAGAAGTGATGAAGGAATATTTCTTGGTTATTCTACTAAGAGCAAGGCCTACCGATGCTACAACAAGAGATTGAAGAAAATGTTTGAAAGTGAAATTGTTAAGGTTGATGAAGACATTGCTAGACCATCCAAAACCCGTGGATATGATTTAGATGATTAGAATGACATTACAAAAAAATGTCAGACCTAAAATCAAGTGCAAATCATTCTGGAGAATCAAGATTGAGAGGAAGGAGAAACTAGTGAAAGTACAGAAGAGAGATCACAAGAGCCTGAAATTCAAGAACACCCTAAGACTCCAAGGTATGTAAGACTAAATCATTCAAAAAATCAGATTATAGGTGATAAGAACAAAGGTGTCCAAAATAGGAGAAGACTTGCAAAAGAATACTATTTGATATCAAAGACTGGGCCAAGTAATGTAAATGAAGCATGCAAAGATGAACATTGGATTGAAGCAATGAAAGAAGAACTGCAAAAAAATGAGAAGAATAATACATGGATTCTTATTCCTAGACCTAAGGATAAAAATGTAATTGGAACTAAATGGGTCTTTAGAAACAAACTGAATGAGCAAGGTGAATTTATGAAAAACAAAGCAAGACTGGTATGTAAAGAATATTCTCAAATTGAAGGAATTGACTTTGAAGAGACTTTTTCCCCTGTTGCTAGAATTGAAGCTGTGATACTATTTCTTGCTTATGCTGCTTACAAAAACTACAAGGTTTATCAGATGGATGTCAAGTCAAAATTTCTAAATGGTGAATTAGAAGAAGTGTACATTGAGCAACTTGATGGATTTCAATTGACTGATCAAGGAGATTGTTGGTTAAAGAAAGCATTGTATGGACTCAAGTAAGCCCTTAGAGCTTGGTATGCTAGATTGGACAAGTATTTGTTGAAGCTTGGATTTAACAAAGGTACTGCTGATAGTAATTTTTATTTCAAGATTGATAATGATTAAGATTTGTTTGTGGAAGTCTTTGTTGATGATATCATTTTTGGAGGAGATGATGGTTTGTGCATGAATTTTTCTAATGAGATGCAAAATGAGTTTGAGATGTCAATGATTAGAGAGATGAAATTATTTTTGGGATTGAAAATTACTTAGTTAGATAAAGGGATGTTTATATCTCAATCCAAATATGTGAAAGAATTGCTAAAGAAGTCTGGTATGGAAGATTCTAAGCCAGTCGTTACACCCATCATGACCGATGTAAATTGACAACAAAATATGATTCTTCAAAGGAAAATTAGACTAGATACAGATCAATGATTGGTGGATTTCCTTATTTAACTCAAACTAGACTTGATATCATGAATGTTGTATGTATTGTTGCAAGATTTCAAGTTGATCCTAAGAATCTCTTGTCACTGCTATAAAAAGAATTTTCAGATACTTGAAGGGAACAATTAATTTTGGCTTGTGGTATCCTAAAGATGATGATCTTACTTTAAGTGCCTTTACTGATGCCAATTGGGCAGGAGATGTGAATGGCAGGAAAAGTACCAGTGGTGGTGCATTTTTCTTGGGAAGGAAGTTGATTTCATGGTTAAGTAAAAAGCAGAATGTCATTTCTTTGTCTACTGCAGAGGTAGAATACATTGTTGTTGCTAAAAATTGTACTCAAGTATTATAGATGAAGTAGATGTTGAAATATATCAGAATTGTGTATGATGAACCTATTGCTATATTCTATGATAATTCAAGTACAATTAACATTTCTAAGAATTTGGTGCTACTTTCAAAGACCAAGCATATATCTATCAAGTACACTTTTTGAGAGACAAGGTGAGTGATAAGGAAGTTAGACTGGAGTATGTGCCTACTAAGGAACAAATTGTAGACATCTTTACTAATCCATTACCTAAGGATAATTTTGAGTATCTCAGAGGGAAGTTAGGGGTGATTACCCCTCCTAATCAGAACTAAGATGCAATACATTGCATCAGTCTAAGAATTTCACAGCCATATCTTGATTCAGATTGATGTTGTGGTGGTTGCTACTCATGGGGAGTAGTAAGATGATTTAGATATATAGTTTAGAGATTGTGTATATTTTTCATTGATGTCAAAGGGGGAGAAGATTCATGTGAAAAAATCTTGAATAATCAAGGTGGAGAAGAGCAATGTGAAAATCTAGAATAATTCATGAGAGAAGAGTTAGAACTTAAAGGTGAGTAAGTGTTGAAGTTAGTTGTGTTGATGGTGTTTTTCACATCATGTGTTGCCATCAATGCCAAAGGGTAAGATTTTTGGATGTTGTGGTTGTTTTGCTGATATGTGGTTGTCATTAATGTCAAAACTATTAGAATTAATTTCTTTAAGACTGTATATGTCGAGGATATTGAGAAAATTGTAATAAAATAAGTTGCAGGTTGTCTGTGAAGCAGTGAAGATCAGTATGATGGAAAGTTCAGTATGTTGACAGTGAGAAGTTATGGATTACAAGATTTTTTTTTAAGCCTATCTATTTTATCCACCGAAAGTTTCAGAGGTGCGCCTGAAGATTTGAGCAAGCTATGAGTTTTTGTGTTCCAACACTTATTATGTTACTGTATCTGGTGTTTCTAGAAGAAGATAATGTGATTATGGTAATATAAGTTGTTGTATATGTTCTTGTGGTGTTTTTGGATGTTTCTATATCGTGCTCTATCTATGTTGCATGTCTGTATTTATCATTGTGCTCGTGGTTGATGATTTTATCTTGTGTGTTCATGTTTTTCATGTTCATGGCCGACAGGGTGATTGAAGCGTGGTATGACTCTTTGAGGAAAAATATTTGAAGGTGTTTTGTGCTCGAGGACATTTTTTTGGGTCTCTACTATGTTGTGGCCAACCTTGGTAGATTCACATTAATAATCTTTATTGTTTTGGGCCAATAGTTTGCATTCATTCTATTATTTTATTCAAGTCAACATGAAGCAATGTAATTACTTGTTGTGGATATATATGAGCGATTTTTTATCTCATTTGAGGTATGAACAATGCAAAGTGTGCGAGTTCTATGTGTGGATAGAGATCAAATCATTTGAAGGTAGAGCAGAGTGTGAAGAAGAGTGAAGAAGTGATCATGTGCTCAACTGGAACTATAATCAGGCATTAGCAGATGCTACTTTCTCAGTTCAAATTATTCAGATGGATTTAATCTGAATGTTTCTGTAATATAGTGAGTCTTCCCTTGTACCTGAGAAGTGAGCTCTAGGTAGTGTGCTTGAATGCATGTGCATTCTCATTTATTCTTCTTATACTTTTAACAAAGTATAAATTTGTGGATTAACCTCCACTGTGGTTTTTCCCCTAATAGGGTTTCCACACAAAAATATTGATGTTATGTGTATTTTTGATGTGTTGTTAATTTATGCTTTCATGGTTATTAATCAGATCTAAGAATAAGGGTTAACAAAGTTAATAAGTTTGAAATTCTGTGACAACTGATTCACCCCCCCTCTTAATTGTCTTCCCTTGTGTTGCCAACACTTTCTAACTATATAGATACTATATAGAATACTTATAATCACACAACCATTTCATTATCATACCATTGCTTTAATATGTCATACATTATATGTAACATGATTTCATAATATAAATTACCACAACACATGATAAGCCACTACCACTTACTACCACTCCAAGGATATTGACCCACATCTCCTAAAGCTGAAACACATGTTTTCATGGTACAAGAAAACACTATCCATGTTTTTGCATATTATTTTCCAACGCCTATTCCTATGTATTTGACACGTCGATATTCTTAGATAGATATAGATGTCTTCATGTAATATCAACTTTTAGACACCTAAATTTTATAAGTGTTTCACACATTCATATTTGCCTAATTATCAATGTATTCCTCATTATCACACAATTCCTCAATTTTGGTTAAATAATTCCTAATTATTTAATTAAAAACCCTAATTTCCTCTATTAATTGAATAATTGATTTTATTTGATTAATTCACAAATAAATTATCATTTTCCCTCTTTTTACCTTGATTAAATAATATTCCAATTATTTAATTAAATATTAATTTTCTATCTCCACATGATTAAATAATATTCTAATTATTTAATTAAATCTTGATTTCCTCTCGCCTCACAATTAAATAATTTCTTTAATTATTTAATTACTAATTTTCCTCCAACTTGCACAAAGCATATTCCCTTCAAAAGGACTATTCCCTTTTCAAAATATCTTCTTCCATCCACAATATCTAAATGGAATATTCCCTCTAAAAAGAATATTCCATAATCCAAATTCAAATTCAAATTCAAATTTAGAAATATCTTCTCTCCTCTAAAATATCTTTAACTATTTTTCATGAAATTAGGGATATTGTGGGCTCTCATGAATTCTCCACTCTTGATCTCCCTGATTTACTCTTCATCATTGATCTTCATATTCAATCTCCATTGTTGATCAGTATCTACATTTCTATAAAAGAAGACATGACCTTCATCAAATTCATTCACAATCTTCATGAGATTGAGCATCAATTATGAGTCACATTCATTCAAAATATTTTGCAACATGGGGTATGCACAACTTGAGAAATCCACATCATAAATTGTTATAATTCCACCAATGGGATTGTAAGGTTTACATGTTTCAATTGTTTAGTTGCATTTGAATTTATTTTCATAGAATTTATTTGAATCTTTGAAGCATTGCTTTCTAATTTCATTGAGTATGGGTGTAATTTATCTTTCTTGTTTAATTTTTTAGTGTTTACTAACCCTAAATGCTTTGATTATTCTTTCTAAACATTGCCCATTATTCCCCTATGATATTTTGGAACGCTTGGTGAGACCCATGTCCTATATTTAATGTTTTCTTGAATTTTTTTGATGACCTACGGGCTACAAAGACGCTTTTGAGGCAAAACAACACTTTAGTTACCCATAGTGACACTTTTTGTCTTAAATAAACGCTTTGCAAATAGTTAAATAACACTTTTGTTTTAACTTGACATGTTTATTCTAATAGTTTTTTTTCTATTCTTGCAAGTTACAACACATTTGTGAGTTACATTGATGCTTTTACTTCAACCTTACTTATGTTCTAAATTGACACTTATGCCAAGAGTTACAATGACACTTTTCCATATTTTGATGTGTTTTTTTTAACACATTTGTTCTTTTCCCTTATAGGTTAAATTAGCACTTGTATAATTTTGCAGTGACACGTTTGGGTAAAGCGATGCTTTTGTCTGGTATAGCTTGACGCTTTTGTTATTTCTAGGGTTTCAAATCTCGTTTGTCTAAACCTAACATGGGCCTATTTTTTTATCCTTTTGAGCTAACATTTACACAACTTGTGGCTTATATTGGGAGAAAGCTAAATAAAGAAACTAGTAACGAGCTTTTTTTGTAGGTTTTTTTAATGCAGTCTCACATTTTATTTTAGTGATCTAAATTAACCCACAACTTTCATATTTAGTTCTCGTGCTCTAAAATGAAAAAATTACATATTTAGTTTTGGATCTCTAAAATGAACAACAACTTTCATATTTAGTTTTGGTGCTCTAAAATGAACAACTATTCTATTTGGATTTGGTGCTCTAAAATGAACAACTTTCATATTTATATTTTGTGCTCTAAAATGAACAAAAACTATCATATTTGATTTTAATTCTCTAAAATTAACCCACAAATATCATATTTAGATTTGGTGCTCTAAAATGAACAACAAATTTAATATTTAGATTTGGTGCTCTAAAATGAACAATTTTCATATTTAGTTTTGGTGCTCTAAAAGTAACCCACAATTATCACATTTGAATTTAGTGCTCTAAAATTAACCGACAACTTGCATATTTCAATTTGGTGATCCTAAAATGAATAAAAACTTGTACATTTAATTTTGGTGTTTAAAAATTGAACAAAGCAAATTTCATCGTTGAATTTGATGCACTAAAATAAATTCTATGACATGTTTGGTAAGCTAGTTGTGTGTATGTTCTTTCCTTGTGCTACGTATGATCTTGGAGATTAAAAGAACCATTAATTTGTAATATTTTTTATAAATCAAAGGTTGGATTTTTTGCATATTCTCTTCCCTCATGACTCCAAAGAACAATCTTGGCAATCAAAATCAACATAATTACTGTTTAATTCAAGTAGGAGACCTACTTGGCGATTTCATCACCTCAAGGTCGACCTCAACCATGTTTTTGGATGGGGTATATAAAGGGGGGAGAACAAAATTTATAACTTAGGTGTGGCCAACATCCTTCAATCCAAGCCTCATGACCCTTGGTCTGTCAAGACATGTATAGGTGATGAGACGAGGGGATACCCCCTTTACTCGGGCATCCATAAACAAGCTCATTGTTCACCGATCCCCCGCTATGAACCATGTTTATTAGTATCCTTTAAGTCTTTCAATTGTTAGCTTGGGATAGTACAATGTCAAATATCATGCATGAAGCAATTCATCATGTATTTCCCCTTATTGAGGTGATCACCATTCCTTGATTAGGACCTTGTCCTTTTTAAGATGAGAGGTGTGAAGGTAGTACATGAACTTCATATACTCTAGCCACCCATTCATTATGGAGGTATTTTTGTTGGCAGATGAGCTTATCCTAAGTTATTAAACTTGATCTATTACTAGCTAGGTTGTGTTATTTTGGTGTGTTTTTATTGTTCAAATACACATGACACCAATTAGCAATCTCTTGTTGAAGAAGGCTTATAAATGAAACACCAAAAATTCTTGGAGTTAGTATTTTATGTTACTCTATACTATATTTTATTACTTTGCAGATTAGACAAACTAAAATTAGTCTTCAAATAATCAAAAAAATTCAAAACCCTAAATAGATTTAGATTAAAACTTGGAAAATATACCTCTGAGTCACAGTGATGCATTTGACTATCATCCCATAGTGATTTTCTAGTTTTTGTTTCTTCTATTTTCATTTTGATGCATCTTATTTTTCATATTGATGTGTTTTCACAAATCAACACTTCCATCTTAAAACAACTTTCTAGAAAAACCTAAAAAAATTGCACAACAATGCATTTGATTGTCATATAGTCGTGTGTTTGCTAAAAACTTGACACTTTTGCAAACCCTTTTTGCTTCTGTCAGGGAATATCCATGCTTTTTTTAGGTTAACTCGATTCTTTTACAAGTGACACATTTGGTTGTCAATCAAGACATTCAGAATTGCTAAAAACCAAATTCCTAATTTCAATCCACAATTAGTTTAGGACCAATGACTTATTCAAACCAAACTTGTAGTCATTTCCAACATCCAAAACAACAACATTTTTTTTTATCCTCATCTTACCATCTCATCTGTTCATATTGGACAGTTTCTTAGAATCACATTTGAGTACCTTTGACCGAACAACAACATCATCAAACTACCAAATAAAGATATTTGAAATGTATCTTTGGTTTGGATATCATATTTTATCTTCTAGTTTAGCTCCTTGCTTGAATAACAATCATCATTCAAGTACCTAGTTAAATTATCATCAATATTTATGAGCTAGCTTACTTAGTGGTCATTGTCTACTACTAAGTTTATAAAACTCATTATTGTTTTCCATATCTTAGACTCATCAGTCTAGGAAAAGAAAGGATTATCACTTATATACATCAAAGGTGAGATCTAGTCCAAAAATTTGTCTCTTAGAGGTCATATCTTCCATCCATCTAATCAACATCAAAAACTTGGTCTAATTCTACCTACGTATTTCTTAGAAAATCCATTTTGAGTCAAAACAATCATCCAAAAATATCACATTATCCTCAATCGATATCTCATAGGATCATTGAAATTTTTATGCCTACAATGATGTACCAACATAAGAAAAACATGGAATTTAATCCTAGTAGTTCTAGTTGACCTACACCCACAAGTGATATCAAAATAACCATGGTAATACCCAATGTCAAATTCAATCCTAGAGAGTATAGCACTCCTCAAATACCACCCCCAAAATTGCAAGAATAAAGAGTTGTCATTGAAGACATCACTCACAAAAATTAAGGATTCATAGAATATACTCCTAAACAAATTTTAGAGATGACACAAGATCTATCTTTGGTTAGGGAACTTGATGCCTTATTAGCCACTGATCCTAACCTATACTTTTTGACACTTACACAAGAAGGTGTTGAACTACCCATTGATTTTGGCGTTAATACACTTCGAGGAAACAAACTTCCACATGCACTAGCATTTAGCAATCCTACTTATTAAAATGAGCCTTTGGTGCATCACGCTATACAAATATTTTTAAGGGAGGCAGAGGTGTGGAAATGCCTTCCTAATGCAAAATACTCATGAAAGAAGTCCAGAAAAATATTCATTTAACAAGTTACATCCATTTTAGATACACATTCATAGAATAAAAGAATAGACAAATTATCACACACAGAGATAACACCAGATTTACGTGGGAAAACCCTTATGGGAGAAAAACCCACACACCAAGTAAAGTCACTTTTTATTACAGTATAGAGACACACAACCACCATTAGGTTTTCTTAATTTCACTATATTCACTAAAAAAGCTTCATTCATCTTGAGCCACACACACTGCCATCCAGCACACATCAAGCTTCCCAAAAATTAATTCGGTTTCAGAGAAAATTACCACATTTTCTCTTTGTCAACCCCTGAGTCAAATCATGCATTAAATATAAATATATCGCTATCAAGAAATACAAATTTTGGTCCAATGATTGTTGATTCACAATAACGATGTAGAATCAACAAATGAATTCATGCCACATGTCGACACATCACTCGTCCACCACTTTTGACTATCGTACTATTCAAGTTCACAAATCAACCATCGTCAACCGTTGATCATACCAACAGATGTCAACGACCCAACAATTCCGCTCACTTCACAAAAGTCTATTGGTCTTCACCACAAAGGAGCCCGAAATAAATGTGCATCATTAGATTAGATCCAATCGTGACCATTGATCAACATCAAATCGATCATCACCATGTGGTCCCCACCATCCATGTGGCATCTATATCACTTTTGTACATCTGACATCACCATCCATGTAGACTGATCCCGCCATCCATCGATTAATTCGCTATCGCTGAAAAACCAAACTTCACAACCTCAACATCAGAGGTTATGAATTTATCAAAACCCACGGCATGCCGATAGGTCACCAAGTCGGAAGATAACCTAACTTCAAAACCTCCAGTCGAAGGTTAGGAATTTCCAGAAACCCATGACATGCTGATCTTTGTGTCCCTAAGTTAGGAGAAACCCAAACTTCATAACCTCCATCGAAGGTTAGAAAAATCCTAAAACCCACGACATGCCCATGATGTCACCAAGTCAGGAAAAACTCAAACTTTAGAACCTTCATCGGAGGTTAGGAAATTTCCAAAACCCGTGACATGGCGACAACACAAGGAAGCTCATGTTGCAAGTATGGATGTGTTTGGTGGTGTTATCATTAATGTTGGCATTGATGTCAACAAAGTTCAGATTGATTGCAGATGGTACTTATATAGTTGAGATACTGCAGAAGTGCTTAGAGTACATGGAGCTATATTTATGAAGTTGTAGTTGTGTTTCTACAAAGTCCTTTTGAGAAAATTTAAAGAATAATAAAGGCAGTGTTGAATGTGTGTTTTGAATATGCTCTGGTATTGTGCTCTTCATTTCTTTTGTGTTGATCCTATGTCTGTGTAGATCTGTAGTTGTGTTCATAAGCTTCAATGGATAATATATCTCAAGTTTTAGCTTCTAGTTCAATGGAGAGTGAAAGATATGTTCACTGGTGTGTGAACTAGTTTGTCAGAACTGTCTGTCTATGGACTAGGAGAATTTTTTTGGCTCCACAGTATTCTGGATTTTGGTTTTAGATCTTGTGGATCTATGAGATGATTCATTTTGATAATTTTTTTGTTCTAACAAACACGCTTTTGATTTGGTGGTCCAAAAGACCTGCTCCAGAGCTCCTATGTGTTGCCAGTTGATCCGATTGGAATTTTGAAGAGTATTTTGTGAATGAAGGTCATTGTAGTTGTTGCGGATGTACCTAAAGCTTTCATAGAGATGGAAAAATATCTGGTGATTCATGTTGATTGATCCACATGTGATCATCTTGCTGAAGATGTGTGTACTTTAAAGATCATTGGTGTTTTCATTAAGTTTGGCCAACCTAGTGTCTACATGTTACATTAATTTTTTGCATCTAATTAAGGAAGAATGTGATTGATCCAAGATATTTTTTGGGTCCTAATTAAATGTGTAATTGGTCCTCTCTTATTATTATCCATTGCAGGAATGTGGAGTAGATGACCTAATTTGAATTTGTAATTTCAAGAGCTTATAGCCGACCTTGGAGAATGTTTCTAGGGTTGAAGATGGTATAAAAGAAAATCAAGTTGTTGCAAATTCAATATCCATCCATCGATGAATCAAGCAAGAAAGTGAGGTGTGTGAACAAGTGTGAAAAGTAGAGTGTGCAAGAGAGAATTGAGGCAACAGTACTTTGATGTGTTAGATTCCTGAAAGCAATGAACTAATGGTGTCTACAATATTCTGACCAAGCTATGAATGTGTGGAACCTTTGTGGTGGTTCTTCATTTATCTTTTCTTTTTTTTGTAGGCAATGAGCCTCCTTCTAGATAGTGAGTCCTTCGTTGGCAATGATCCTTTTTATTTAGGCAGTGAGCCCTCTAGCAGTGAGCCTTTGTATCTGGTATTGCATTATTACTATATTGTGAGCTAATCCTCACCGTGGTTTTTCCCTCATTGGGTTTTCCACGTAAATTGGGTGTCTCTGGTGTTTAATTTTTGTTTTTGATTTCATGTTTACACTTAATAATAGATTGGGTCAAATTGGAATTTATTAAGGTTAGAAATCAAGTGATTTGATACAATAGATTCACCCCCCTGTCAGTTGTCATGCATTTCAACAATTGGTATCATAGCTTTGGTTCCTCGGAGAAAAGCCTAACCGCTTGAGGTAGATCAAATGAAACACAAGTTGTAGATCCCTATTTTTGATGGATCTGATTACAGTGACTGGAAAGAATAGGTGAGAGGTTATCTGGTTTCTCTTGGCTTCAAGACCTGGAAAGACATGGAGACAAATTATGTTGCACCATCCCTTGCTCCTTCCTCTGCTGATGATATTGCAGCTTATGAAGAGAATGAAAAGGAAAGGTATTTTATCTTCAGTGCTCTATCTAAAACAAAAAGGACAAAATTATTTCTTTAGGAACTGCTTATGAAGTATGGGAAAATTTAAAAGATATTTATGAAGGAAATGATAGAGTAAAGTTGTCAAGGAAACTAACTGCTAAGTGAAAATTTGAGAACTTGAGAATTAAAGAGGGTGAAGATATTGCAAGCTATTATTAGATAGTTGAACTTATAGCGAATGAGATCAAGAATCAAGGTGGTACCATGTCAGATGAAGATATAATTGAGAAGATCTTGATGACCCTACCAGAGAATTAAAGTGACAAATGATCCAAAGAAATTTAATAAGGAGAACCTATTTGGTGTCTTGACTACATTCGAGATGAGAAAATTTGCAAGAGATAAGGAGAAGACTGAAACAACCTTTAAAGCTATAAATATAGGAAATGAATCGAATGATGATGATTCAAAAGGGTTGGAGTAAACTTCACAAGGAAATTGAAGAAATGTATTGGTAAATACAAAGGTATGTTTCCCTTTAAGTGTTTTAGTTGTAGAAATATTGGTCATTATGCATCAAGATGTCCTAATAGAGCTACACACAAGAAGAAAAAGGATAATAATAATAATCACAGAGACAAAAAGGATAGGAAGTTCAAGAAATTATATTATGTCAAAGAAGATGCAAGAATTTTTTATGATGAATTTGACTTTGAGGAGGATAAAGATGAATGTTTATTTCTAGCCCTGGAAAACAAAGTTGTATCTGCTAACCATGGAAGATGTGCAAAGGAATCTGGTCTGAAGAGCAAGAAGGATGAAACAAAAGGCACTCTGGTGAATACTTTTCATGCTAGACAAGATGAAGATTTTGTTGCTAAAACAAGAATAGACAACTGAGAGGGGGGGTGAATTAGTTGTCATAGAATTTAAAACTTATTCAGCCTTATTAACCTTTAATCTTAGATCCGATAATTAACAGAGAAATCATGAATCGACAACACATCAGAAACACATGAACACCAAGATTTTATACATGGAAACCCTATTAGGGGAAAAACCATGGTGGAGGTTAATCCACAAGATTATACCCTGTTAGAAGTATAATGAAAATGAATAAGGAATGCACATGCATTCAAGCACACTTCCTAGAGCTCACTTCTCAAATGGGAAGGCTCACTGCCTTACAAAAACATTCAAATTAAAACCATTTGAAGAATATGAACTGATAAATTAGCTTCTACAAAAGCCTGATCACAGTTCTAGTTAAGCACAAAAACCCTTCTTCACATTCTTCTTTGCAATCGAGCGATCTAATCTCTATTCACACGTTTCACATTCACACTTCTCATACACACATTGAGCATACTTCAAAAAAACATGGTGAATATGCATCTTGATTTTTGGGTAGATGTTTTTTCCTAATGAACTGATAAAAAAGTACTTGGATAATTTTAGTACAATGACCAATTAAATTTGACGTTTATGGTCTATGCAATGAAAATATTCAACAACGTCTATTTGGACATCAAAATGCCCCTTTGACTTTGTTTATTAATTAATTAAAAATAATAATAATAATAATAATAAAAAGTATGATGAAATGTGCATCCTATGTCTGGATAGACAATACACAAATAGGGATGTTAGATTTCCACAATCCATTATCCTAATTGTTCCTATTTTAGAATTTGATTGTGTGTATATTTTTGACATCTACACAATCAAATAGAAAAAAAAAACAATATATTCAATGTATTCAATTGAAAGTACAAAATATCTCTTGAGAATTATGTGCTTTTTGAGTTAGCCCAATGGTGGAGAACTTTTTCTCTTGAAAGAGAGGTCACACAATCAAATCCTCTAATGTTAAGGTATGGATGCAACACAATTAAATGTTTGCATATGCTATAAACCATGTATAACCATAGTCTCATATACTATAGCCCTAGTCCCATATAGTACAACACTATCTATAGACCCAAAAAAATCGATTACCTTTTTCACAAAGTAAACTTAAGAGTCAGACACATAAAAAAAGTTTCAAAAAATAAGAAAGTAGAGGTAAACGTATGACTTGAACACACAAGGGAAATTTTTAGGTTGAAACAATACTTCATCTTACTTTTTCAGGGATAGCTTTGCACACAAAATATTGTTAATCTGGACGAGAATAAATTGAAAGGATCGAAGAATTGATTAAAAGAAAACATACTACGTAGCGACGATATCAAACTACTTATATAAAAATTCCCTCATTCTATCAGTACCAGAGCATTACAACATAGACCATAAAGAAATATTTTACTGGATGGCAAACATGCACTCGCATCGAAATTATTTCATTTTATGTGAAGAACAGAAGGACCACATCAATTGCAAAAAAAATTCTACGAGAAATAGTTCTAAAAGGACACTTAACCAAGCATAATTATGATATAAAATCCTACCCAAAAACACACTAGTCGCCTAACAATATGAATATCAAAAAAAAAATACAAACAGCCAATGCATAGGAGTTCAACACTTAACTTTTAAAAGATGCATACACTTTGATTTTCAACCTTTTTCTTACAACATTTTCGTTTATTTGCATTACTTTTTTTTTCCGAACGTTCGACCTAAAAATTATCTTCCTCTATAGAACTATGTGTGTTTTTCTTTTTTGTGACTTTTCCATGGACCATTTTCCTAGAGGAGAGTCGATGCTCATAAAAACCCCACAGGAAAATGACATATCCAACACAAATACCGCCATGGAAAAACTATCCTCTGGAAAATGTTCCAAATGAGAGGAAAAAGAAAAAAAGGTGAAGCCCTCATCTAAGAAGAGTAAGAAACCTACTTCAGAGGGAGAGATGAAATAAATTTATAAAGCCTCTCTATAGGCCAAGAAAACTGGGAGGGAGATGAAGAGGAAGAAGGAGGATGATCCAAAAAAAGTACAAAAGGTAACTGGTAATGAGGAGAAGCCAAAGGAGATGGGTGGTCCCATTGGAAGGAAGAGCAACATTCAGGAGGTTGGTAGTGAAGATAAGAACGATATGGTTGTTATACCTAGGGATGAAGTTGCAAGGGCTGCTTGTTGCAATGGGTGTAAGAGATTCTCTAAATCTCTATTTTTTATAGTCATATTAATGCTCTATTGCTTATAATCATACTACTTTTTTTGCCGAACGTTCGACCAAAAAATGATCTTCCTCTACAAAATTATGTGTGTTTTTCCTTTCAACAAATTTGCCATGGAACATTTTCCTATTGGAGAGCCAATGCCTACAAATACCCCATTGGAAAATGACATAGCCAACACCAATACCACCAAGACAAAACCATCCTCTAGAAAATGTTCCAAATGAGAGGAAAAAGAAAAGGAGTCAAAGTCCTCATCTAAGAAGAGTAAGAAACCTATGTCAGAGGGAGAGATGAAAGAAATTGAAAAATTCACTCCAAAGGACAAGAAAACTGGGAGGGAGAGGAAGAGGAAGAAGGAAGATGGTCCAAACAAAGTACAAAAGGCAACTGGTAGTGAGGAGAAGCTGAAGGAGATGGGTGATCCCATTGCAAGGAAGAGCAACATTCAGGAGGTTGGTAGTGAAGAGAAGAAGGAGATGGATGTTATCTCTAGGGATGAAGTTGCAAGGGGGCCTGCCACGTGTTACAATGGGTGTAAGAGATTCTTTAAAACTATTGTTTATAGTCATATTAATGCTCTATTGCTTATAATCATGCTTAATCATGATGACATTTTTTGGTGTAATATTTTTGTTTGATTAATCATGATGTGATTAAATGTTAATATGATTTACTTCACAAATTCCATTGCTCCTATTGAAAATTGCATTGCTATTTTTTCTTGTGTTGGGTCGAGCATTCTTCTTTCAGGAAGAATTCAGAGGAAGTGATTCACTTCGTGTTAGGGTGGAAACACGCTCCAGCAATGTTCTCACCCATGAAGTGGTCGAAGGAGTTAAAAATTTGAAAGGATCCCATCAAGAAGACTCAAGTTTAAATATATTGTATAGTCTTGTTATTGACCAAGTGGTCTAATGTAAGGGAAAATGCCCCCATATGTTTTGTCATGTAATTTGACACATGTACTCTAAACTTTATTTAATTAATAAAATTCCTCATCTTTTTCTTGTAAATTTGATACATTTAATTTAATATTCTTTGTGATGTATGTATTTAGTTGAGTTTAATCTTTGGAATTCATTACAATTCTTGACCCTTGATCTTGATCATCCATTTCTTAATCCTAATCTTTCATTCCAATCAAACAATTCTATAAAAGAAACCCTCATATCTCTTTGGTAGGTAACCATGAACTTTATCATTTTACATAGATTGCTATCATTCACACATTTGAGATACAAGTGAAGAAGTTAATACAATAACTGAGAGCAAAGCAAAGCAAAGAAGAACAATGGAAGTAAATCACGTTGAAACAATGAAGGTAATAGTAATGCTTTATCAATTCATTTCTTTGTGTTGATTTTATTCCACTGATCGATTTGGATTGTGTTTGATTTTGAAATGTAGTTTTTGTGGTTATTGTGTTTAATTCATTACCTCTTTGTTGTCTAATCTGAATTTTCTATTTGACAATATATATATTTAACATATATTTATTTATTTTATTAAAACGATTCAAATATTTAATTTTTATTTATTTAAGAGTTATTTTATTTTGTACACACATATACATCAAACCTGATTTGCACACCATTGGATTCATGCTAGGAAGGAGAACCCCGAGCATTGAGTGGCATCAAGCACATGACTATAATTTAATGCACTTGGATCTCATTTTACTGCAATTAGAAATGAACACCTCTAATGAACCATTTTGTCTATTCAGACATCATAATGCATATTTGATTTTATTCATCAACTAGTTAAAAAAACACAAAGTGTTTTATTTTAAATGAATTAATAAACATGGTCAATATGCATCTTGATTTTTGGGTAGATATTTTTTCCTAATGAACTGATAAAAAAGTACTTGGATAATTTTAGTACATTGAGCGATTAAATTCAACGTTATGTTCTATGCAATGAAAATATTCAACAAAATCTATTTGGACATCAGAATGCCCCTTTGATCGTGTTTATTAATTAATGAAAAATATAAATAAATAATAACTATGATGAAATGTGCATCCTACGTCTGGATAGACAATACACAAATAGGGATGTTAGATTTCCACAATCCATTATACTAATTGTTCCTATTTTAGAATTTTATTGTGTGTATATTTTTGAAATCTACACAATAAAATAGAAAAACATATTAATATATTCAATGTATTCAATTGAAAGTAAAAAATATCTCTTGAGAATTATGTACTCTTTGAGTTAGCCTAATGGTGGAGAACTTGTTCTCTTGAAAGAGAGGTCGCAAAATCAAATCCTATAATGTTAAGGTATGGATGTAGAACAATTAAATGACTACATATGCTATAAACCATGTGTAACCCTAGTCCGATATACTATAGCCCTAGTCCCATATACTATAACACTATGTGTAGACCCGAAGAAAATTGATTACCTTTTTCACAAAGTAAACTTAAGAGTTAGAAACGTAAGTGAAGTTTCATAAAATGAGAAAGTAGAGGTAAATCTACAAATCAGACATGCAAGGGAATTTTTTAGGTTGAAACACTACTTCATCTTACTTTTGTAGGGAAAGCTTTGCATGCAAAATATTGTTAATCTAGAGGAGAATCAATTGAAACGATCAAAGAAGAATTGATTAAAAGAAAACATACTACATAGTGACCACATCAAACTACTTATACAAAAAAAAAAATCATTCTATTTGTACCAGAGCATTAGAACACAAATCCTAAAGAAATATTGTATGGGATGGCTTACATGAACTTGCATTGAAATTATTTCATTTTATGTGAAGAACACAAGGACCACATCAACTATAAAAAAAATTCTACGAGTCATTGTTTCGAAAGGACACTTAACCAAACATAATTATGATATCAAATGCTACCCAAAAACACACTAGTAGCCTAATGGTATGAATATCAACAAAAATATACAAGCATCCAATGCATAGGATTTCAACACTTAACTTTTAAAAGATGCATACACTTTGAGTTTCAACCTTTTTCTTACAATGTTCTCATCTATTTGAGCTAATTTTTTTACCAAATGTCTGACCAAAAGATTATCTTCCTCTACATAACTGCATGTGTTTTTCCTTTCTGTGACTTCACCATGGACAATTTTCCCAATCGAGAGTCGATGCCCACAAACACCCCATAGTAAAATGACATAGCCAACATCAATACCACTGTGAAAAAACCATCCTCTATAAAACATTCCAAATGGGAGGAAAAAGAAAAGGAGTTGAAGTCCTCATCTAAGAAGAGTAAGAAAATTGCTTTAGAGGTAGAGATGAAATATGGAGAGATGAAATAAATTGATAAAGCCACTCCAGAGGCCAAGAAAATTGGAAGGAAGATGGGTGCTCACATTGGAAGGAGGAGCAACATTCTAGAGGTTGGCAGTGAAGAGAAGGAGATGGTTGTTATCCCGAGGGATGAAGTTGAAAGAGTTGCGTGTTGCAATGGGTGTAAGAGATTTTTTTAAACTCTATTGTTTATATTCATATTAATGCTCTATTGCTTATTATCATGTTATTTTTTTAGCTGAACATCTGACCAAAAATTTATCTTCCTCTACAGAATTGCATGTGTTTTTCATTTCTGCAACTTTTCCATGGACCATTTTTCAAGTGGAGAGCCGATGACCTCAAACAACCCATAGGAAAATGACATATCGAACACTAATACTACTGCAGAAAAATGGTCCTCTAGAAAAAATTCTAAATGAGATGAAAAAGAAAAGGAGTCAAAACCCTCATCTAAGAAGAGTAAGAAACCTGCTTCAAAGGGAGATATGAAAGAGGGAGAGATGAAATACATTGATAAAGCTTCTCTAGAGGTAAAGAAAACTGGGAGGGAGAGAAAAAGGAAGAAGGATTATGGTCCAAACAAATTACTAAAGGCAACAGGAAATGAGGAGAAGCCAAAGGAGTTGGGTGCTCCCATTGGAAGGAAGAACAAAATTTAGGAGGTTGGTAGTGAAGAGAAGAAGGAGATGGATGTTATCCCTAGGGATGTAGTTGAAAGGAGGCTTGATGTGTGTTTCAATGAGTGTAAGAGATTCTTTAAAACTATTTTTTATAGTCATATTAATGCTCTATTGCTTATAACCATGCTTAATCATGATGGAATTTTTGGGTGTAATCCTTGTTCTTGATTAATCATGATGTGATTAAATGTTGACATGATTTACTTCACAAATTCCATTGCTCCTATTGAAAATTGCATTGCTAGTTTTCCTTGTGCTAGGTCGTACATTCTTCTTTTAGGAAGAATTCTAAGGAAGTGATTCACTTTATGGTGGGGTGGAAACACGCTCCAACAATGTTCTCACCCTTGAAGTGGTCGAAGAAGTTGAAAACTTGAAAGGATCCCATCAAGAAGACTCAAGTTTCAATATATTGTATAGTCTTGCTATCGACCAAGTGGTCTAATGTAATGGAAATCCTCCCATATGTTATGTCGTGTAATTTGACACATGTACTCCAAACTTTATTTAATCAATATAATTCCTTATCTCTTTCTTGTACATTGGGCATATATCATTTAATATGCTTTGTGATGAGCATTTTTTTTATTTATTTGAGTTTAATCTTTGGAAGTCATTACAATTCTTGACCCTTGATCTTGATCATCCACTTCTTAATCCTAATCTTTCATTCAAATCAAAAAATTCTATAAAAGCAACCCTCATATCTCTTTGGTGGGTAGCCATGAAATTTGACATTTTACATACATTGTTGTCATTCACACATTTGAGCTACAAGTGAAGAAGTGCATACAATAGATGAGATCAAAGAAAAGAAAAGAAGATCAATAGAAGTAAATCATGTTGAAACAATGAAGGTAACAATAATGCTTTATCAATTCATTTCTTTGTGTTGACTTTATTCCATTGGTCGATTTGGATTGTGTGATTTTGAATTGCATTTTTTTTGGTTACTATGTTTAATTCATTACCTCTTTGTTGTCTAATCTCAATTTTTTGTTTGACAATATATATTTAACACATGTTTATTTTATTTTATTTAAACCATTCCAATATTTATTTTTTATTTAAGTTATTTTATTTTGTACACACATATGCATCAAACCTTATTTGTACACCATTAGATTTATGCTAGGAAGGACAACCCCAAGCATTGAGTGGCATCAATCACGTGACCATAATTCAATGCACTTGGCTCTCATTTTACTGCAATTAGAAATGAACACCTCTAATGAACCATATTGTCTATTCAGAAACCATTTTACATATTTTCTTTTATTTATCAATTGGTTAAAAAAATACAAAAGTTTTTTATTTTCAGTGAATTAATAAACATGGTCAATATGCATCTTGATTTTTGGGTAGATTATTTTATAATGAACTGATAAAAATGTACTTGGATAATTTTAGTACATTCAGTGATTAAATTTGACGTTTATGGTCAATGTAATGAAAATATTCGACAACATCTATTTGGACATCAGAATGCCCCTTTGACGTGTTTATAAATAAATAAATAATAACTATGATGAAATGTGTATCCTATGCCTGGATAGACAATACACAAATAGGGATGTTAGATTTCCACAATCCATTATACTAATTGTTCCTATTTTAGAATTTGATTGTGTGTACATTTTTGACATCTACACAATCAAATAGAAAAAAATAACAATATATTCAATGTATTCACTTGAAAGTACAAAATATCTCTTTTGAATTATGTACTCTTTGAGTTAGCCTAATGGTGGAGAACTTGTTCTCTTGAAAGAGAGGTCGCAAAATCAAATCCTATAATGTTAGGGTATGGATGCATCACAATTAAATGCCCGCATATTCTATAAACCATGTATAACCCTAGTCCCATATACTATAACCCTAGTCCCATATATAATAACACTATGTGTAGACTTGAAAAAATCAATTACCTTTTTCATAAAGTAAACTTAAGAGTCAGAAACTTAAGAAAAGTTTCAGAAAATGAGAAAGTAGAGGTCAACGCACGACTCAGACACACAAGGGAATTTTTTTGGTTGAAACAATACTTCATCTTACTTTTTTAAGGATAGATTTGCACACAAAATCTTGTTAATCTAGAGTAGAATCAATTGAAAGGATCAATGAAGAATTTATTAAAAGAAAACATACTACATAGTGACCACATCGAACTACTTATACAAAAACTTCCTCGTTCTATCAGTACTAGAGCATTATAACATAGACCCCAAGGAAATATTGTATTGGACAGTGTACATTCACTCACATCAAAATTATTTCATTTTATGTGAAGAACACAAGGATGAAATCAATTAAAAAAAAAATCTCTGAGTCATAGTTTCAAAAGGATACTTAACCAAGCATAATTATGATATCAAATCCTACCCAAAAAAACACTAGTCACCTAATAGTATGAATATTAACAAAAATATACAAGCAACCAATGCATAGGATTTCAACACTTAACTTTTAAAAAATGTATACACTTTGAGTTCCAACCTCTTTCTTATGGTGTTCTCGTTTATTTGTGCTACCTTTTTTACCGAACATCTAACCAAAAAATTATCTTCCTCTACAGAACTACGTGTGTTTTTCCTTTCTATGACTTTGCCATGGATGATTTTCCCAGTGGAGAGCCAATTCCCACAATAAAATGACATAGCGAACACCAATAGCACCGTGGAAAAATCATCCTCTGAAAACATTTCAAATGAGAGGAAAAAGAAAAGGAGTCGAAGCCCTCATCTAAGAAGAATAAGAAGCCTACTTCAAAGGGAGAGATAAAAGAGGGAGAGATGAAATAAATTGATAAATCCACTCTAGATGCCAATATAATTGGGAGGGAGAGGAAGAGGAAGAATGAAGATGGTCCAAACAAAGTAAAAAAGGAAACTAGCAGTGAGGAGAAATCGAAGGAGATAGATGCTCCCATTGGAAGGAAGAGCAACGTTCAGGAGGTTGGTAGTGAAGAGAAGAAGGAGATGGATTTTATCCCTAGGGATGAAGTTTCAAGGGCCGTGTTTTACAATGGGTGTAAGAAATTCTTTAAAACTTTATTTTTTATAGTCATATTAATGCTCTATTGCTTATAATCATGCTACTTTTTTATCGAATGTGTGACCAAAAAATTATCTTCCTCTATAGAACATGTGTTTTTCCTTTTTGTGAATTTTCCATGGACCATTTTCCTAGTGGAGATTCGATGCTCACAAACAACCCACAAGAAAAAGACATATCCAACATCAATATCACCTTGGCAAAACTATTCTCTCGAAAAAGTTCTTGATGAGAGGAAAAAGAAAAGGATTCAAAGCCCTCATCTAAGAAGAGTAATAAACCTACTTAAGAGGGAGAGATGAAAGAGGGAGAGATGAAAGACATTGACAAATCCACTCCAAAGGCCAAGAAAATTGGGAGGGAGAGGAAGAGGAAGAAGGAAGATGGTCCAAAGTATAAAAGGCAGCTGGCAGTGAGGAGAATCCAAAGGAGATGGGTGCTCTGATTATAAGGAAGAGCAACATTTAGGAGGTTGGTAGTGAAGAGAAGAAGGATATGGTTGTTATCCCTAGGGATTAAGTTGCAAGGGGGCCTATGGTGTGTTGTAATGGGTGTAAGATATTATTTAAAACTCTATTGTTTATAGTCATATTAATGCTCCATTGCTTATAATCATGCTTAATCATGATGAATATTTTGGGTGTAATCCTTGTGTTTGATTAATCATGATGCTATTAAATGTTGATATGATTTACTTCAAAAATTCCATTGCTCATATTGAAAATTCAATTGCTAGTCTTCCTTGTGTTGGGTCAAGATTTCTTCTTTCAAGAAGAATTCTTAGGAAGTGATTCACTTCATGGTAGGGTGGAAACACACTGCAACAATGTTTTCACCTTTGAAGTGGTTGAAGGAGTTGAAAAGTCGAAAGGATCCTATCAAGAAGACTATAGTTTAAATATATTTTATATTCTTGCTATCGACCAAGTGGTCTAATGTAAGGGAAATTATCCCATATGTTTTTCAATGTAATTTGACACATGTACTCCAAAATTTATTTAATTAATAAAATTCCTTATCTCTTTCTTGTGCATTGGAACATGTCATTTAATATTATTTGTGATGAGTATTTTATGTATTTATTTGAGTTTGATCTTTGGATGTGATTACAATTCTTGACCCTTGATCTTGATCATCCATTTCTTAATCCTGATCTTTCATTCACATCAAAAAATTCTATAGAAGTAGCCCTCATATCTCTTTGGTGGGTAACCACAAACTTTGACATTTTATATACATTTCTATCATTCACACATTTGAGATACAAGTGAATAAATTCATACAATAACTGAGAGCAAAGCAAAGCAAAGAAGAACAATGGAAGTAAATTACATTGAAACAATGAAGGTAACAGTAATGCTTTATCAATTCATTTCTTTGTGTTGATTTTATTCCATTGGTTGATTTTGATTGTGTTTGATTTTGAATTATAGATTTTGTGTTTATTGTGTTTAATTCATTACCTCTTTTTTGTCTAATCTCAATTTTTTGTTTGACAATATATATTTAACATATATTTGTTTTATTTTATTGAAACCATTCAAATATTTAATTTTCATTTAGTTAAGAGTTATTTTATTTTGTACACACATATGCATCAAACCTGATTTGCACACCATTGTATTCATGCTAGGAAGTACAACCCCAAGCATTGAGTGGTGTCAAGCATGTGACCATAATTTGATGCACTTGGATCTCATTTTACTGTAATTAGAAATGAACACCTCTAATGAACCATATTGTCTATTCAAACATCATAAAGCATATTTAATTTTATTTATCACTTAGTTAAAAAAATATAAAGTGTTTTATTTTCAATGAATTAATAAACATGGTCAATATGCATCTTGATTTTTGGGTAAATTTTTTTTCCTAATGAACTGATAAAAAAGTACTTGGATAATTTTAGTACATTGAGCGATTAAATTTGACATTTATGGTCTATACAATGAAAATATTCAACAACATCTATTTGGACATCAAAATTCCCCTTTGACCTTGTTTATTTATTAATTAAAAAATAAAAATAAATAAATAAATAATAACTATGATGAAATGTGTATCCTATGTCTAGATAGACAATACACAAATAGGGATGTTAGATTTCTACAATCCATTATACTAATTGTTCCTATTTTAGAATTTGATTGTTTGTATATTTTTGACATCTGCACATTCAAATAAAAAACAATAACAATATATTCAATGCATTCACTTGAAATTACAAAATATCTCTTGAGAATTATGTACTCTTTGAGTTAGCCTAATAATGGAGAACTTGTTCTCTTGAAAAAGAGGTCGCAAAATCAAATGCTATAATGTTAAGGTATGGATGCAACACAATTAAATGTTTTCATATGCTATAAACCATGTATAACCCTAGTGCCATATACTATAGCCCTAGTCCCATATAGTATAACACTATGTGTAGACACAAAAGAATTGATTAAATTTTTCAGAAAGTAAAATTAAGAGTCAAACACGTAAGCTAAGTTTTGAAAAAATGGGAAAGTAGAGGTAAACGTACGACTGAGGCATGGAAGGAAAATTTTGAGGTTGAAATAGTACTTCATCTTACTTTCACGGGGATAGCTTTACACACAAAAGATTGTTAATCTAGAGAAGAATCGTTTGAAAGGATCAGAGAATAATTGATTAAAAGAAAACATACTATGTAGTTACCACATCGAACTACTTATACGAGTGAGGTTAAGCCGAAGGAGATGGGTGCTCCCATTGGATGGAAGAACAACATTCAGGAGGTTGGTAGTGAAGAGAAGAAAGAGATGGTTGCTATTCTTAGGGATGAAGCTGCAAGGGGGCTTGTCACGTGTTGTAATGAGTGTAAGAGATTCTTTAAAACTCTATTGTTTATAGTCGTATTAATTCTCTATTGCTTATAATCATGCTTAAAATCTCTTGTTTATTATCATGGAAAGCAGAACAATGGTGGCAGGATGGTTTCAGGTATAAATTTTACCCAATTGAATAAGTTCTCCAAAGAGCACATGGATATGATGAAGACCATCAGAGATGAGTGGCGATCATCAATGTTTAACGAGGTGGACTATGCCATGAAATTGAAAGGGAATTAAAACAAGGTTCTTCCACCAATATCACACATGATGACTCTCGCTTCTCTATCAATGAGATTGTGTAGAGGATCTCATCATCCAAATCATGGGTATTTCCACCTTGACCCTCCACCATTGACCCACATAGAAATGGAAGAACTTAAATATAAGAAGAGATAGAATAAGAACCTATTGAGGTTGAAGCTACTATAAAATGTATCGGACTGATGCAAGAGAAGTTCCACATGAGAATTGCAAAGCTTCACTCTCTGGGGAATGAAAAAAGTTCTTAGGATGTTGGTTGGAGGTTACATCAAGTTGCATTGATGTTGAATATAGAATTTTTTGAATATTAAGTTTTTTAGAGTATATATGTTTTAAGTTGAAACTCATGCTAGTGTGTGCATCTTTCATCTCTCTGGTTGAAGCAACTTTCTTACTCTTCTTAGATGAGAGATTCAACTCCTTCTATTTTTCCTCTCCTCTAGAACACTTTCCAGAGGATGGTTTTTCCTCAATGGTATTGGTGTTGGGCATGCCATTTTACTATGGGGAATTTGATGGCATCGACTCTCCATTAGAAAAATGGTTCATGCGAAAGTTACAAAAAGGAAAAACACATGTAGTTCTGTAGAGAAAGAGAATTTTATGGTTAGACATTCGGCACAGAGGTAGCACAAATAGATGAGAACGTCGTAAGAAAGAGGTTGAAACTCAAAGTGTATGCATCTTTTGAAAGTTAAATGTTGAACTCCTATACATTGTCTTGTATATTTTTTTTTATATTCATACTTTTAGAAATTAGCATATTTTTGGGTAGGATTTGATCATATTTATGCCTAGTTAGGTGTCCTTTCAGAACTATGACTTGTACTGTGTTTTTAGGTAGGATTTTACTTTGCTCGAAGGTGCTTTTAAAAAAATTCCATCCTTTCTCAAAAAAATTATTGTTCCAAAAGTGAGACATAATATTGTGATTTCACCCTGCTAAAAAGACAATAATAAAATTCTCATGAAACCCAACACAACCACAAACCAACCCAAAGCAATAAGGACATGGAACTAGCTTATCTATAATGTCATGTGTTTCTTGAACATATGAGGTGACACATAGTGAATTATTAGTAACCATGTCAACAACAATGTTCAAGAAAATAGGTTAATAAATATCTTTACCATTTGTACTTGTAATGTTATTACAACTATTAATCTCCATAGCTAAATTAGGTCCAAAAGTAAAATCCTCCAACTAAAGTGGTAGAGAAAATAAATTAGGGTTACACATTTGATTAATATATAATGTTACTTGATATACATCAAAGTAAAATGTCACTTTTCAAAAAAATTTAGATTGAGTTGCATCATATTGAATATCAACACAAAAATTAATCTAACTGAATTAATGTAAAGAACCAAGTTCCTATATTTACCTCTCTATCGGACACTCTTCAATGCAATACATCTTATTTCTCTTGTTCATCCACTTTGAATTCCCCCTCTTACAAATATTTTGTAGCATAATCAACATCAAGATGGCATGCCTCATAAAAAATAAATAAGCACTCATATGCACCTTCATATTCACTAACATCATCAACATCAAGAGAAAGTTCCTTAAACTAAAATTTTATGTTAACATCTCAATCTTTATCAGTGTAGCTATTATTCAATGTTTAATCATTCCTCTCTATCTCACTTGAACATACAGTTGAGGCATGGTCAACATGACCATCAACATCTTCATACGCTCCCCAAGTTGGTCACCTAACTCATTTTGAATTTTTAACATTAGCACATGAAAGTGCCACATTTGTAACATTTTAAAATTCTTTGATTTCTTCAATAAGACAACCCATCCATAGGCTCGTGGAGACATATTGGATTTATTTTCTTTGGAAGAAAGCTCTAACTAGTCTCAAGTATCTCCCAAAAAATTCCATGCACCAAGCTAACTCAAGTTTCTTATCTTCAAGGATGTTTGAAGCAATGAATAAAAAATTGTTAATAAATATAGAGAGATTCTCCTTGTATCTTGATATTATTAAGCTCTTGGATGAGAAAATAAGGGTCAACATCATTTAAAAGCTATTTATTGAATGTTGTAATTATATTATCCCAGGAAGAAAAAAGCACTTGGAAAAACATCCAAATAATAATTTTCATTCCTAAACAATGATTAATAAAAAATCTCAACCATAATGTATCTTCACATTTTATTTTAAAATCATTCAACAAAATAAAAATTATTTAGATTTATGATTCTAAACATTTCTTGCAACAAGGTTAAGATAACTAAGAATCTAATACAAGCCTAATTATTTATATTCCTTGAAGGGGAAATCCCACAATAGTGTTTAAACTTTTTGGCCTACATGGGACACTACAATCAATATTTATATTTCAATAAACAATAGTTATTTATATCTAAATTTTAAAGAATCACATATATGTTTATTATCTTTGACAGATAATGAATATTTATTTTTATAAAAATTAAGAAATACAACTTACAATTTAAAATTCATGTCTTTTACTATTAAAGTAATCCAATATCCCAATAATTATTATAAATATCCATTTGGATCTCAAGCAATAGAATTAAATTTTTAAGAGAAAAACATTCACAAAAGTAAGCACTAGATATCATTAAACTAGATAAGTAATAATCCAATATCCCAATAATTATTATAAATATCCATTTGGATCTCAAGCAATAGAATCAAATTTTTAAGAGAACACCATTCACAAAAGTAAGCACTAGATATCATTAAACTAGATAAATAATGAGTAAAAAGGGGAAAAAATCTTCATACATGACAAGGAGAAAATTACACAAGGAAATGAAGAATCGATAAATACTAACTCCATTGGATACTCCTTATACCACCTCATGGGTAGAATTATATGTGTAATCCCTAAAATTAGATCTCTTTCTTTTACTTATATTTTTTATCAGTAAATTATAGTTTTGGTTACCATTCCCTTTATATTGTAATCAGTGAAAAATTACAAGTTTTAAATTTTAATTAGTTTTGGCTTATGATATAACCTATGTTGGAGTTTATTGTTGAACCCCATAATTCTTAGAAATAACCCCAAAACACCTATCACAATAGAGATACCAAGAAAAATATCTTGCTATGTGACTTGGAATTGTATTGATGCAATAATCTCCCAAAAATGGATGATTGATTATAAAGATGAATCCTTATAAAAAGAAAAATAAAAATTATACTAGATGAAACCCAACATAAGAATTAAATTAGATCATGAAAATTTTCCTCATTGTATTCTATGAGATAAAAAATGCATAACTTAATAATAAAAAGAACTCCTAAGCTTAGATTAAGTGTAATATAGTGTAGTCACAAAAAAAGTATCCCTTCTACTTTTCCTGGCTTGTTTGGGAGCTTCATGTGAGTTAGGCTTAATGTTGCCTTGATTTAGTGTTGTAATGTAATTGAAACATTCACATTAAGTCTTGGGCCCTTGTGAACTAATAAATTTAAATGGTACCTTGCTAAAGTGTTGTGAAGTGTTGTAACTCACTTTCACACTTTTCTAAGGTTTTATTAATTAACTGAACATAATAAACCTCTTCTAAACCTTAATCTTGCCTTATTTGAAGTGTTGTAAATTTTGTAACATAATTTCACACTTTTCTAGGCTTTTCATTAATAATTGGGCTTCTTTATGCTTTAATTGGCCCTATTTTTCATCCACAAACCTCATTTATTGCATCTTTTTGAGGATAATCCCAACACCAATCATTAGCCAATCATAATTCAGGTGTTTCAGGTTTGAATGGCCCAAATCTAGTGATCTTCGGGACTCATTCACCACCCTGGGTGAATGGGTCCCTCTTGGATTTTTGGTCTCAAACCTAGTTTCACACATTTCTAAGCATTTTTAAAATTGGTCCCAAAAATTAACCCTGGTGGGACTCATTCACCACCTTGGGTGAATGAGTCCCATGTGGTCCGAAATCAAAATTAATTCAAATTTTTGGCGGGATTTTATTCTCCTAGATCTGATGTCGGCTTGTAGTATTGCAATTTCGGGAATTATTGCATAATTGAGTATAAATATAAGGTTTTTTTTATTAATTTTACACCTAGCAAGTTGAATGAGCATTATTATAAAAATTTTAAGTCATAAGAATTCACAAGAGCATTCAAGGGAAAATTATCAAGCATTTTAGAGTAGCATTCAAGCATCAATCATCATTTCAAAGATTGCATGCATCATGTTTTTTATTTTGCTAACAATTGTGATGTAGGGTTTATGCTTCAAGAAAGTGTTTCATTCAAGATCAACATCATTCAAGAAAGAGTCAATATCCACATCCATTGCAACCATATCAAGAATATTTGCAGCACTTTATTGCTAGGGTTTGGTGAGTTGCAACATTATCATTTGTTCATTTATCATTCTCTTTTTTATTTCATTTCAAGGATTGATTTCCAAAATGATATTTGGCCAAGGAAAACCCCTATCCACTAACCCAACAACATTTTTCCCTCTCCTTTGTGTGTGATTTATAGGTTTAGGTTGCAAATTTCCTAAGAAGGAAGATTGGAGAAAAGTTGTCATCAAGCCTTGGAGAACCTTGGAGAAGACCTACAAGTTGCAAATCAGAGATTCAGATCTAAAAACCAACCAAGAAGGACAGATCAGACAAAGAAGAGCAAGATCAACCTTTGAAGCTTCAAAAAATCCCAACTAGACTGATTCATCACTTGTGGCGAATGAGTCCCAATTCTAGTCAATTTTTAGGATTTTGCAGATTCGAATACCCATTTGGCAGATTCTTGTTCCTGCATAGTTTTCCAGATTCTAGATTGATTCACCCAACTTGGTGAATGAGTCCCAGTCAGCATTAAATTCTAATTTTCTAGTGTTCTAGACCTCCATCTAGCCATTTTTAGATTTCTAGGTGCACACATTCTACTTTGTAGTTTTTTATTTCATTTCATTCACTTTTCTAGGTCATTTAGTGTTACTTTGCATTCAATTAGGGTTTAGAGTTGCATCTTGCATTTCATTATCTTTTCCAAGTCTAAACTTGGTGGTGAACCCCTTATTACTATGATTTCAGCCCCTAGGACAACCCTATTGCAATATCTCTCTCTTTTTCATTGAGATCTCTAGGGTTATCCTTGAATGGAATAGCTTTGAAAGTGGGTGTGATAGCACTTAATCACCTTAATCATCACCCCAATTTTAGAGGTTCCATAAAGTAAGATATAACCTAAGAATTAATTAATGAGATTACCCTTTTACTCTAATACCTTCCTTTAAGTACAACTTAGAGAGAAACTAAGAAATATAATTATGAATACAAGAATGGATGCATGAATGGTTTCCATTATAAGGTCAGATGAGGTACTCATGTGCAACCAATAAAATATCTCATAACAAGAGAAAAGGAGAAAACCTCATTGGAAAAACTCCTCTCCAAAAGAGATAAAAAATAAAAATGTATACATACATGATTAAAATAATGTACGACTCAACATGTCCCCCCCAAATATTTCTTTGGTCACATAAGTAAAATCAAGATCCCCCATAGGAGAGAAAAAATGAGATAATGAATCCCCTCGACAAGGAAGTAACTCTCATGCCAATAGTGAATGCTTAAAGAAGAATATTGATGATGATCCAAAATAGGAAAACAATGTTCCTCCCTTATGAACAAAAAATCTAATGAAAAATGTAGAAGCAAATCCTTAAAAATAAATAGAATTAAATGTCTCATGATGTGTGCCTCATAAAACTAATCAAGTTTCCACATATTTGAATCAAAAGATGTCATATCAAATGAGTCAAATCCCATCATTTGTGAAGATCCTTATAGAACAACCTCTAAAGGAAAATATGACGCGATGATAGGTGATTTGTAACTATTATCAAAGATGAAGTGAATATCCTCAATCATGTCCCCAATATTTGTAATATGTGACTCAAAAAATAAATTTGCAATATCTAGAAAAAATCATACCACAAAGATGTGATTGAAAGACAAGTAGCATCCTACTAAACTAAACTAATTGTTGAAGACACAAGACGTGAAAGAGGGTATAGGGTTTAGGGTTAAGGGTATTGATGAGAGCCAATTATGTCCCATTTTATGACATATTTTAGCCTATTTTCATATACTTTCATATCCATTCCCACATTCCATTTCCGTTCCATGTCATACTATTTCACCATTTTATGTTGCATATGATTAAATATATATAAGTTCTATTTAAGAGTTTTGGATAAATTGTGGAAATTAATGATTGGTTGCATTTACTAATAAGCATTGTGAGTTTTAGAATTGGGAAATAAAGCTTGCAGCATGCAGATCAGAAGACATTCATGTCACCTTTTATGCAAAATATTGATTCTTGTCACTTTTTGGTCAGGAATTTCTATGCATTACTCTTTGACCAACAATTTATTTCTGTCATCTTTTTAAAGAATATGTCAACTTCCAAGGTGGCGCTAGTTACATCCATGGTGCTGACTATGTACAATATTTGAATAAGAACAAGAACATATGGTTATTGATAAAAAATTATGAAGGGAGATGCAGTTTCCAACTATGTAAAGGAAACCATGAACTTTCTTCTTTTACTATATGTTATACTAATATAACATTTAATTTTTGGTCATAAAAATACAACAAACCAAGGTTCCACATGCACCATTCTATAAATGAATTGAACTGGAATGAAACCCATTGGGGACATGCTTTCTATCTAGAGAAAAACCTGTGTTGGAGATTTGTTCCTAAATCGTTGGAGAAAAACCTGCAGATCTGAAGTCACACATTCTATTCTCATCTGCTGTTATAACAACGTTGTTTTAATCCGTAGATTATCGACTCATATTTTTATCTCTTCTAAGTTTTTTGGCCACAGGCTAAAACAAACGTAATCATTTTTGTATTTTGTTGTTTCAAACAATGCATATATAAGTAAGCATATTGTAAGAAGACTATAGACTTTGACCAACAAAATTTTATAGCAGATTTTTTGTATCAAACCTTTTGATAAATAAAATAATGATTTTGTTGAGCAAGGAAATGTAAGAAATATTTCGTTCTATCCACCGTGCAAACCAGGAGCAAGGGTCCACTCCTTGGGGAAGCACGATGATATTTTCCCAATTGATTTATTTTGGTAATGTGTGATTTAATTTTTTGTAGCATTTTATTTATGTGTGATTTAATTTTATGTGTTTTATTTACAACCTGGTTTAAAATTGATTTTTATTAGATAAACATTTTAGCTACTGATATTCTGTCAATGTTGGTATGTTTATTTGAAGTGTATATTTATAAAAGAGTTTTCTACTCTGTGATAGTTCTTTGCTGGCACAGTTCCTATCACACTTTTGACAGAAAGAAAAAATAGGAAAGTTGAACCATATTTTCACTAGGAAATTTATGCATGTTCTAGCTACATTTCATCCCCACTTGATTCACTGCTTTCCTCCCTTTAGGTATACTACCACAACACCTCTCACAAGCTTACGATCCCTGGATTGACACTTAGACCAAGATGAAATCTTCTTTATTCTTTCCTCCCTTTAGGCATATCATTTTGGCATCATTGTCGGGGAGAGGTGTTAAAGTCCAGAAAACCCAATGAGTTAAGTTAGGACCAATGCGTTAGGATAAAAGATCGCACAACTGCTAGCCTTGCCCAATGATTAATCCTAATTTGCATTGTTGGAATTTGTAGGTAGATTTTAGAAATAAATAAATAAATAACCATTTATATATCCACACCATTTGTTGTGAGTCAACTAATAGAAATAAGTAATTTTGAAGAAACAACATAAAAATAATGAAAATGTTGCATTTTCAAGGTAGTTCAAACAAATCACTTTTTCAGGGAAAAATGATTCAAAAATGAAGAATCTAAAGGCCACACAAGAAGAAAAATTTGCTTGGTGGTAGGGGCTCCACCCCTCGACTCCACTTTTACTCAAGACCCCACAAGGGGCACTACCCCTTGACCCTGCTAGGGTATGCTACCCCTAGACCCCCTCTTTCAAATTTAAAAACAAAAGAAGAACTTGGTGGGGGAATCACGTCAACAAAAAGTGATATTTTTAGAGCCCCTCTACCTAATGGATGCAACTTAGATAATATTGGTCTTCCAATACCATTTTCAAAAACATCTACAAATGTTATTCCCATAGTTGAGAAAGACCAAATAATTGATGAATTTTTAGGACAATGGAATTTTGAAAATGATGATTTGACCATTTTTTGTTCTGATTGTTGCAAGGGAGAAGATAAGTTCACATGCCAAGTTATTCAAGAGGACATGGTGAAAGAGATCCAAGCTATGCATGAGCCTCAACAAAACAAAGGTGAAAGTGAGAATTTCTTCTTTATAACACAAGGACTATTGAAATGCACAAGACAACTGAGAGGGGGGGTGAATCAGTTGTATCAAATCTCTTTACTTTTAAACTTAGTCTTTTCACCTTAGCTTCAATTTGTTCTTAAGTGTAAACATGAAATCTAAATAACAGAAAGAGAACACCAGAGACAACAAATTTACGTGGAAAGCCAATGAGGAAAAAACCATGGTGAGGATTAACTCACAATATAGTAGTAATGCAATACTGGATACAAAGGCTCACTACCAGAGGGCTCACTGCCCAAATACAAAGGCTCACTACTAAGATTAAGGGCTCATTGCCTTGAGAAGGAATCACTGCCTAGAAAGGAGGCTCACTGCCTACAGAAAAACAAAAGAATACATAAATGAAGATCCACCACTAGGGTTCCACACATTCGCAACCTGATCAGAAGATTGTAGATACCATCAGCTCACTACTTTCAGGAATCTAACACCTTAAAGTACTGTTGCCTCAATTCGCTCTTCCACTTTCTTCTTTTCACACTTGTTCACACACTTCACTCACTTGTTCAATTCATGGATGGATGGATATGAAATTTGCTACAACTTAACCTGATTTTATACCATCTTCAACCTCAGGAACATTCTCCAAGGTCAGCTATACAAATTCATTTACAAATTCAAACTAGGTTAGCTACTCAACATTCCCATAGTGGATAAGAATGAGAGAGGACCAATTACATATTTAATCTAGGACCTAAATAACATCTTTAAGCTCACACACACTTTCTCAAATTGATGCAAAAGACAAAAGTAATGTGTAGACATCAGGTCGGCCAAGCCTAATGAAAACACTAATGATCTTTTAAGTATGCGCATCTCCAACAATATAATCACACATGGATTACTCAAAATGCTTCACCAATCATTTCACCACCTCTGAGAACATCTCAGATAAATCCGTGCCAATTACAACCAACTTCATTTTTTCTGAGAAAAAATCACCTGTCTAATGGGACCAACCGAAAAAACACAGGAGCTTTGGAGCAAGTCTTTCAGAGCACCAAACCACTAGAAATTTTGTTAGAACACAAAAACCATAAAAAATAGTCATCTCCCAGATCCGCAAGATCTGAAACCAAATATCAAAAGACTCCAGAGCCAAAAAAATTCTCCCAATCCACAAACAAATGGTTCTGGCAAAACCGATTTACACATCAGTGAACTTATCTTCTATTCTCCATCAACTCAAAAGTTGAAACTTGGTATATATGATTCATTAAAGCTTATGAACACACCTATAGATCCACATAGGCATATGATCAACACAGAAGAAATGCGAACCACAATACCAGAGCACACTTAGAACACACTTTTAATTCTGGTTTCATTATTTCTCAAATTTTCTCAAAAGTAGTTGGAAAATACACAAATATGTGTTGACATCAATGACAACATTAATGAAAAAACCACCAAACACACCCATACTTGCAATAAGGACAACTTCACACATCCAACTGGGAAGATCGATGTATGAATGATGATTTAGAAATGTATTATAATTCTATTGGATCTAAAAGGCAATATGTTTCTTCACAAAATGTTTCCCCATCTAGTATGTATGGTGAATGGAAATAATTACCATACTACCAATAATGGCATAATAAATGCTCACAACAACCATACCCATCCCATATAGTACCATCTCCACCATATCCATCTTATATATTACCATCTTTACCATCTAGTCTATATACCGCACAACTTTTACCATTGTCATTATCCCACCCACCATCCACCCCAACATATCCACCAAGGGAAATTGCAATTCATAAAAAATTACTATTATCTAATAAGGTGGTTCAATCTACACATAATAATGAGATTTCAGGGATCCCTTTACATTTTGTTAATATGTTTGAAATTGGTGAAACACAATTTCAATCTATTTATACAACTAAGGGTTGTGATTTTTGTTTAATTGAATTTGAAGAAAATGATCCACTCAAAGGCAATCAATTTAGTTCTTCTTATCTACTTAGCAACAATTCAATGTGATTCTATTTTTATGATAAATATGTGCGTTGAAATTAATCATGCAATAAGAAACGGTGAACTATCGGCCTTAATAATTCAAGATTTGTGTGAGATACATAATGGAATCCTACATGATCTATCATTTATAAATGTTTTTATATTCAAAAATTTAGATCTTGGGAGACCAATGGTCAAAATACGTATTCCTCACACACTTATTGATCTAGGTCCAATAATTGATTTTATGGTTAAGAAGAACTAGAAATGTTTTGAATGCATTAATGACCTACTACAAATGGATGATCATTCATCAAAGCTCTGAGATATCAAATATGTCTATTAATTCTTTGGACTATCCTAATACCCTCATGATTTTACAATGTGATATTAAGTTGGGAGGATCCATTGAATTTTGGAAGTCTTTGATTGATTGTTAATTGAACAAGGCTTGAGGTATTGTTAAATATGTCACTATCTTTATTAATTATTTGGATTATCTTTATGCTCTCATGCCTTTGTAGTATGAAGTTAAGTTGGGGGGAATCCCTTGAATTTTGTCGATTCTTGGTTGATTTCTAATAAACCCCCATTGATTGTTTCATTGGCGCTTCTCATAAAACCACCCATGTGATACTTGGACCAAATAAAGGTATACATTCTTGTGTTAATTAGAAATGATTTTATATTATCTCTACATAAGCAATCATTGTAATAATATTCATCCATTTTATTATTTATTCATATTAATAACTCTATCCTTCATTTACAAACATGACTTAGCTACTTATTAATGGTGGAGTTATTAAATGTATGATATTACATTACTTTACTTGATATGCTTGGTTATGAGAATATGGTTATAGGTCTTTTATCATGGTGACCCGACACCTTTTCACCAATAACAATTGATGATGCTTCTCTACATGAGCATCCAAAGACACTCCTTATTGGCCTTGCTAGCTATATGGAGCACCTCAAGTTTCCTTTGTGCATTACTATTGGAGATCACATGAGGATTTTTGGGTGAGGTGTTCAAAATTCATGGACACAAGTTCTCTTTGATATCAACTTTGATGCCAGGTCATGTGGAGGACAGTATGCAACTTGGTGTATGTGAAACAAGATACTATGTTCTTGGCTAATTCTTCACAAGCCACATATCCAAAGACCACTTGAAGATAGGCACACAAAGCTTAAGCATATTGCAGATCCTCATAATTCATAATAAGGATTGACTCATCGACCTATCCATAGCTATATGGGAATATTAGATAATTTGAGAGTCTACAATTGATCTTTCACTATGCAACCTTGTATTTGGTAAGGAAGTTGTATCATTTGCACTCTACATTTTCATACAATGCTAGGAATAGTTATGGATATCTCTCATGCTTAAAAGGAAAGGATAGCATAGCTTCATGATATGTCAATGTGATTTGTTTCAAGTCGATCATCATAGAACAATGTGTCTTTCAAAGATTGTAGTCATTGTAAGTAACTCATTCAACTAAGTGAGTGGGCATAGATTCCAAAGTTCTACAATCAGATTTTCGACATGGTGGAATGAGCTAAATAGATCAAGATTGTTTGTAGAAATTATGCTATAAGAATATGCGTGGTCCATCTTGATGAAGGTATCTTACTTGTTGGTCATCATTTCAAGTTCTTCATACAACCCAATTTTAGTAGTAAATTTTTGTGGGGTCATAGAAGGAGCTTAGGTTTTTGATGATGTCACTTCTACATCCATATAAGGGGTTCCTTCTCTTTGGTAATTATATGAAGGTTATATGAAAAAGTGAAAAAAATGAAAAAATGAAAAAAATGGACAAAAAATGGACAAAAAAAAAAGAAAAAAAGGGAAAAAACAAAAAAAACAATAAATTCCAACAATGAAAACCTTTGAGAATTGTTAGACAACTACAATTTGAAAACCAGTTTCTAGTGGATTGTAGTTGAATAAAATTCTTAGTGGTGAATTTTTTTTCCACAGTGCCACTGAGTGGTAACTGACTGAAAACTAGCTTGCCAACAGTCCCTTGTCGTTATCAAAATGGAAAAAGTGAAAAAAAAAAGAAAAAAAGAAAAATGTAATTCTTTGTGTTCTTTCTTGTCGGATAATCAATTTGCAGGTATAATCTATTGTTTCAGTGGTTGTCTGAGTACCTCCTAGCACCTCATGTTTCTCACTTGTGTAAATGTACTCTTATCTGTTGTGGTCCATTTCACTTTGATCACTTGTCACAGGAGTTACATTTTCAGTTGAGGTGTTAGAAATAAAAATGAAGAGAGAATTCAGGCTACCATCAGTATGCTTCCTAAATACTTCAGTCCGATGGAGATATTTCATGTGTGGTATGGCTATAGTCCTTGTCACATTTTTTGCTTCCTTCCTTGCTGGTGATTCATAGCTGCAGAGTTACATTGGCTACCAAACCTTGGCATACATGGACATGCAAGCTAGTAAAACAATCAATTTCATTTTTCATTATTTTATCTTTTAACTTTATTAATATTTCTTATTGTATTAATCATATCTTGCAATATTCCTACCCATCCTCTCCTTGTTTCTCAAGGATTATCAACCCTGTAAGTTGGGGGGAGGTTCACCATCCTTATTACCCATATTTTCACCCATCATCCTTCATTATTCCATCATAGTCATAGTATCCATTTTTTTCACTTCTCATCATTCAAATTTCCTATCATATCCCCATTTTAAATAAGCTCATAAATATGGAGATAATATTTTGTGATACCTCTTATATATAGAATTTCCAATAAATAATGCTATGAAAAAATACCCATGAAAAATGAAAGAAAAAACTAATGAAAATTAAAAATAAAAAATATTGAAAAATAAAAAAGAAAGTTGGAAAACAAAAAGAAAATCCATGATGATTGATATGCATAAGAGCTATAGAAAAATTGAGAGAGAACATGTGATTGTGAATGAGCTATAATAGTAAAGACATGAAGAGGAAATCCTAAGTCACAATCCCAAGGCTACCCTCTCAGAAATAAAGATTGCACAAGGACGCACAATATGCTAAGTTGGGGGGAATGATGAGAGCCAATTATGTCCCATTTTATGGCATATTTTAGCCTATTTTCATATACCTTCATATCCATTCCCACATTCCATTTTTGTTCCATGTCATACTATTTCACCATTTTATGTTACATATGATTAAATATATAAGTGGTATTTAATAGATTTTTGGATAAAATATGGAAATTAATGATTGGTTGTATTTACTAGTAAGCATTGTGATTTTTAGACTTGGGAAATAAAGCTTGCAGCATGTATATCAAAAGAGCTTCATGTCACCTTTTATGTAGAATATAGATTCCTATCACTTTTTGGTCAGGAACTTCTATGCATTACTCTTTTACCAACAATTTATTTATGCCATGTTTTTAAAGATTATGTCAGCTTCCAAGATGGCATTAGTTACATCCATGGTGTTGACTATGTACCAGATTTGAATAATAACAACCACCTGTGGTTATTGATAAACAAATATGAAGGGAGATTCAATTTCCAACTATGTAAAGGAAACCATGAACTTTCTTCTTTTACTATCTATTATAATAAGACAACATTTAATTCATGTCATAAAAATACAAAAAACCAAGGTTCCACATGCACCATTGTATAAATGAATTGAGATGGAAGGAAACCTATTGGGGAAATGCTTGCTAGCTGGAGAAAAACTAGTGTTGGAGATTTGTTGCTAAATCGTTGGAGAAAAACCTGTAGATCTGAAGTCACAAATTCTATTCTCATATGTTGTTATAACAATGTTGTTTTAATCTGTGGATTAGCGAATCATATTTTTGTCTCTTCTAAGTTTGTTGGCCATAGGCTAAAATAAACGTAATCCTTTTTGTATTTTATTGTTTCAAACAATGCATTTATAGGTAAGCATATTGTAAGAAGACTATAGACTTTGACAACAAACTTTTATAACAAATTTTTTGTATCAAACCTTTTGATAAATAAAATAACGATTTTGTTGAGCAAGGAAACGTAAGAAATCTTTCATTCTATCCACTATGTGAACCAGGAGCAAGAGCCCACTCCTTAGGGAAGCATGGTGATATTTTCCCAATTGATTTATTTCGGTAATGTGTGATTTAGTTTTCTGCAACGTTTTATTTTCGTGTGATTTAATTTTCTATGTTTTATTTACAACCTGGTTTAAAATTGATTTTCATTGGATAATTATTTTAGCTACTGATATTATATCGATGTTGGTATGTTTATTTGAAGCATAGATTTATAAAATATTTTTATGCTTTGTGATAGTTCTTTTCACTGTTGTTCCCATCACAATTGTTGGCATAGTTCCTATCATGCTTTTGATAGAAAGACATAATAGGAAAGTTGAACCATATTTTCACTAGGAATTTTATGCGTGTTCTAGCTGCATTTCATCCCCACTTGATTCACTACTTTCCTCCCTTTAGATATACTTCTGAAAAACCTCTCTCAAGCTTACGATCCTTGGATTGACACTTAGACCAAGCTGAAATCTTCTTTGTTCTTTACCCCATTTTTTTCCTATCAGGTATAAGGTATAGGGTCAATGGTACAGGGTTTAGGGTTGAGGGTTTAGCATATGGTCTTTAGGGCCTAGGGTTTAGGTATATCATTTAGGATTGAGGTTATAAGATTGAGTGTATAAGGTATAAGGTTTTGTGTTGATGATATTTGGGATAATACTGAGGGTATAGGATTTATAGTTGATAGTATAAATTTTAGGGTTGAGGGTATATGGTATAGGGTTAAGGGTGTAGTGTTTAGAATTGAGGGTGCTAGGTTTATATTTATATATTTCTAGAAAATATATAATGTGCTCGCACTTTAGAAATTTTTAAAATTCACTCACGCTTTGTAAAATTTAAAACATGCTTGTGCTTTATACAAGTTAAAGAACACTTGTTCTTTATGTTGGTTAAAGCATTCTTGTGCTTTAGCATGAGAATGTTTTGGGAAATACAAAAAATGGTAAAAAAACATGTGCCCATTATTCAAGTTCACATGCTTTGTTATTATCCACTTTATGTGTTGCTTGTGCTTTAGCATGAGAATGTTTTGGTAAATACAAAAATGGTAAAAATCCATGTGACCCATTATTCAAGTTCACATGCTTTGTTATTATCTACTTTATGTGTTACAAGTAAGAGTAGATGTGTTGCTATTGATTCCAACAAGCCTATGTTGTCATTGGTGTCAACTGTGTAATGGTTGAGAGAGTTTGTAGAAAGGGGGATTATTGTCTATGCTTTGATTAGTTGCATTGGTTTATCATTAGTAAAGTCACTAGTATCAACCTCTGGTGTTGCTTTGATTAGCTTCTGGTTATGGATGTGGTAGTGCTATAGATGACAAGGATGTTCTTATGGTACTTGGTTTCCAATTTCTTTTGAGAAAATTTGATGAAAAGAGGAAACCGTGTGTTGTAGTGGTGTTCTATGTTGTAGAGAGGTGTTCTATATTTTCTCCACATTTCTTCTAGGTTGAAGATCTACTTTTGTGGTTTGGATATGTTGATCAGAGGCAGTTAGAGATGTTATATCCAAAATTTATGGTTTTGGATTGTCAAATAGAAGAAGTTGTGTTCACTAGTGTGTGTGAATTGTGCATTACAAAGGTGTCTAGGAGAAATGTATTTGCTCCACGTTTCTCTATAGTTGTGTTTCAGGTCTTGAGGAGTTGAAGAAAAGTTTATGGTATTGGTATCTTACTTCTATCAAGAGGATTCATGGTTTGGTGTCTACAAGATGGTTTTGTGAGTTACAATATTTGGTAGTGTTGTCTAGATGTACTGGTCTTGTACATTCTTAAGGTGAAAAGTGTTACAAAGTTTGTTGGATTTTAGGGTATTTGTAGAATATTTGAGACTGTGTTTAGGTGAATTTTGTTGTCCAAAAGTTATGGATGAATTAAAGAAAGCGTGTACTTAAAATTTTGATGGTGTTTACATGGGTGACAATCGAATTGGTGTTTACACTACATGCGAAGCATTTTCAAGGATTTTAGAAGCGTGTTGAGGCATGTTAGGATAGATTTTGGTCCTAGCTAAGTACTTTTGAGGTATTCCTTCATTTATTTCTATAGTGGGAATGCTTGGGCACTGATCTAATTTAAATTTGCATGTTTGTGGTGCATATATGACCTTGGAGAAGAGTTTCAAGATTGAAGATGGTACAAATGAGTGTTGAGATGTTGAGGGATTATTTATTCTTAGTGTGTGATGTGAATGATGTGAATAGTATTTGAAGTGCGGATTTGAGTAGAGTAGTGCAATCTCTGAAGTGTTGGAATACTAGATGTAGTGAGAAAAAGGTTCCTACAATCATTTAAACAAGGATTTCAAGGTGTTGGAGTTATTGCGGTGGACTCTTTGTTGCATTGAGATAATGTTCTTTGTGTAGCACTTCTTTTCTATCTTCTTTCTTTGTTTCGACAATGAGCCTTGGTTGTGAGCCTTTCTAGACAGTGTGTCTTATATTGGAAGTGAGTCGTTGTATCATTTTTCAATTAATTATATTGTTATATAATCCTCACCATGGTTTTTCCCTTATTGGATTTTCCATGTAAAGTTGGTGTTCTCTTGTGTAAGGTTTTGTTGTTTCAATTTTATTTATTTGCATTTCATGTTTAAACCTCATAACAAATTAAGGGTTTAATATGTAGAACTGATTAATGTTGACATTTTTGATGTTTTGATAAGATATAATTGATCCACCCACCCTCTCAGTTGTCTTGTTAATTCAAAAATTGGTTTTAGAGCAAGGCTCCTTAGAGAAAATCTTAACTGTTTGAGGTAGATCAAGGATGGTGAACATGATAGCGAGACCTAAGTTTGATGACATAGTATATGCATTTTGGAAGAAAAGGATGGAAGAATATATGGTGTAGCTTGGATATGATGTCTTGAAGGTAGTGAAGAATCAATTTACCATGCCTAAAAATGGACCAAGCATAAGTGATGAGGTAAAAGCCTATGAAAAAAATTGTAAATCAAGGTTTGTTCTCTTGAATAGTCTTGTAAATTATGAATTAGTTAAAGTTATGGATTTAAAAACTACTAAAGAAATTTGGGATAATGTAGAGAGAATTTATGAAGGAGATGATAAAGTTAAACAAGCTAAGATGCAGAATCTAAAGACACAATTTGAAAACTTGCAAACATCTGAAGATGAAACTATTACAAGCTACATGCAAAGGATTTATAAACTTGTTAGTGCAATGAGAGTTATTGGTGTGAAAGTCAATGAACCTAAATGGTAAAGGAAATTCTCAGAAATCTTACTAAACTGTACAATAGTAAAGTTTTTGCTATTGATAAATTTGCAGATTATAATACTTATACTAGAGATCCATTGTATGGAGCACTAAATACATTTGAAATGAGATAATTTGGTCCTAGCAATGGTACAAAAATTGAAACCACTTTTAAGGCTGGAAAATAAGAAAAGGATAATGATTTAGATGAAGATGATCTTGATGATGCAAAAGATAACTTTGTAAGGAGAATGAAAAAGGAAATTGGTAAGTACAAGGTAAATTATCTTTCAAATATTTCAATTGTGGAAAGATAGGTCACCATGCTTTAAGATATCCAAATAGATCTATGAATAATAAGAAAAAGGAAAACAAAGGTAAGATGATCAAGAAGATCTATTATGTTAGAGAAGATGCAAGTATTTATGATGATGAATTTGATTATGAGGATGATGATTTTAATGTATTCTTTTTCATGGATTTAAAAGATGAAACAAATTTTGCTAACTCTGAAAGATGTGTGATGGAAGGTGTTCCAAAGACAAAGACAAGGGATAAGACTGATGGTACTTTGGTATATATTTTTCATATTAGAAAAGATAAAAACTATTGGATTATTCATAGTGGATTCTCAAATCCTATGACCAGAGACGAGTAAGTTTTTTAAACTTGAAAAAAATGATGGAGGAATTGTTAGATTTGTAGATTATTCAAGTGCTATGATTTTTGTAATAGGTTCAATCAGTTTTGATGGAAAACATAATATTGATTATTTTTACTATGTCAAGGGTTTAAGGCATAACCTTTTGAGTGTTGGTCAAATTTGTAGCAAAGGATACAATATTATGTTTCAAGATAATGGATGTGAGATAATAAAAGGGTCTATAACTATGATTGTTGCTTAAAAGAAGATAAATGGAAATGTTTATTATCTCAAGGGTGCTGATGATCACTATCTATAACTCAGATTAATTGAAGATGGCTACGGAATAGGAGGATGTGTCACATCAATTTTTATATTACGGTAAGAATCAATTCAGTTCAAGGTATGATAGATTTTCCTAGGATTACAAAGCCTATCAATGTTGTCTACAAGGAGTGTTAGTTTAGAAAGCAAACAAGGAGACGTTTAAAAGGAAAATAACAATCCTCTACCAATAATTGGAATTGGTGCACACAAACTTATGTGATCCTACAAGAGACAAGTCTTCAAGGTGATGGGTATTTCATTATTTTGATTGATGATTATTTTAGAATGACATAGGTTACTATTCTTAGAGAAAAATCTAAAGCCCTAGATAGTTTCAAAGCATTTAAGGCTATGGTTGAGAATGACATGGATTTGAAGATCAAATTTTTGAGATTTGACAGAGGTGGAGACATCACCTCCAATGAGTTTAACATATTTTATGAGAATCATGACATAAAGAGACACTTGTCTACCCCTAGGAATCCTCAATAAAATGGAGGGTTGAAATGAAAAACAAGATTGTTCAAGAAACTACAAGGACTATGATGAAGGAAGCTAATTTATTGAAAGTCTACTAGAGAGAAGAAATACATACTTAAAAAATTTCAAGCTAAAGCTAACAACACAATAGAAGGATACTAAAAATAAAGCTTACAAATGCTACAATAAAAGGCTGAGAAATATTATTAAGAGTTCAAGTGTCAAAGTTGATGAAGATTTATAGAATTCAATGGTGATAAATGGATATGAGTTAGATAAGATTTCTTGTAGAGAATAAGAAGAAAAAGTTGTAGAAAAGGAAGTGTAGATTGAAGAGGAAGAAGCTTCAGAAAAGACCCCTAAAACCCCTAAGTATGTGTAGAGAAATCATTGTAAAGAATAGATCATTGGAGATAAAGGGAAAGATGTATTGAAAAAAATAAGATTTCTTGAAGAAGAGGTAAGTCTGTGTTTACTTTCTAAAGTTGAAGCCAAAATAGGAATCAAAGCATGCAAAGATGAAAACTAGATAAAGGATATGGAAGAATAATTTCAATAGATTAAGAAGAATCAGACTTAGGAAATTTTCCCAAGACCAACATATAAGAACATAATTGGAACTAAATGAGTGTTTGGGAACAAACTCAATGAAAATGGAGAAGTGGTGAGAAACAAGACAAGGTTTGTGTGTAAGGGTTACTCACAAGTTGAAGGAATAGATTTTGAGGAGAAATTTTCTCTGATGGTTATAATGGAAGAAATCAGACTATTTTTTGCATTTGCAGCACATAAATATTTGAAAGTTTATCAAATGGATGTAAAGTCTACTTTTCTAAATGGAGAACTGGAAGAATATGTCTACATGGAAGAACTAGAAGTATTTCAATTTTCAAATAAACTAGATATGGTTTTCAAATTGAAGAAGGCATTGTATGGATTGAAGTAAGATCCTAGAGCTTGGTATGCAAGGTAGGGTAGATATTTAATACATCAAGGATTCAATAAGGGTATCAAAGATAGTAAGTATTATTTACTTCAAAGTTAAAAAAGATTAAATATTGATAGTGATTGTGTATGTTGATGACATCATTTTTTGAGGCTATAACGGTATGTGTAATAAATTCATAGAAGATATGTATAATGTTTTTGAGATGTGCATGTCTGAGAGATGAATTTATTCCTTGGGTTACAAATCAATCAAACAAATAAAGGTATTTTAATTTCCCAATCAAAGTATGTCAAAGAGATGTTGAAGAATTTTGGGATGGAAGACTCTAAACCGATATGTACCCCTATGGTTACTTGGTGCAAGATGAGAAAAAATGATGAATTTTTTTAGGTTAATAAGAGAAAGTACAAATATATGACTGGTGGACTACTATATCTAACTAGTAAGAGATCAGATATCATGCATGTAGTTTGTCTTGTGGCTATATTTCAAGAAGATCCTAGAGAGTCGCATGTTGCACTAGTGAAGAGGATATTCAAATATTTGAAAGGCACTCCAAATCATGGCTTGTGGTATCCAAAGGATACTAATTTCATATTGAGTGCTTATACAAATTCATATTGGGTTGGTTGTGATGATGATAGAAAAAGTACAAGTGGTGGTGTACTCTTTCTTGAATGCAAAAAAATATCATAACTAAGATAAAAAATAACAAATTTTCTATCTATTGTAGAGGCTAAGTACATTGCAACAACATATTTCTTCACATAAGTGTTGTGGATGAGACACACATTAAAGGATATCAAAGTGGTGTATGATGATACTATTTATATCTTCTATGATAATACAAGTTCAATCAATAATTCAAAGAATCAATGATGCATTCAAGGACAAAACATATTTCAATCGCATATCACTTTCTGAGAGAGAAGGTTATGGAGAATGAAGTGAATATTGAGTATGTACCTACAAAGGATTATATTACCGATATATTCAATAAGGCTCTTCCTAAGGATAGTATTGAGTATATTTGGGAGAAGTTTGGGTTTATTTCCCCTCCTCTTTTGAACTAGATATATATGGAGATGCATCAGTCTAGTGGAGAAGATTCATTCTTTGTCTAGACTAATGATTAGAGGTGGCCTCTTAGGGGGAGTAGGCAGTTACATTGTTGAATTATGGAATGTGTATTGTCATTATGCAAAGGTTGGTGATTTGATATAGGTTGATGTGTACTCATAAGGGGGAGTATTTAGAGTAGTAAAGGAAAGAAAGTTACAAAATAGTAGTGATAAATTTTTATAAGGGGGATTAGTAGCAAGTATGTTGGTTCTATGTCAAAAGGGGAGAATAATGCAATTTTTTTTATCCATTTCCATTTATTTCAAAGGGGGAGAAATAATCATGTGAAAAATCCTATCCATAAAGGGGGAGAAAGTAATATGTGAAAAAGAACAAATTGTAAGGGGGAGAGCAAGTGAGAAAGAAAGCATGTGAAGAAGATGTGCATATGTTATTCAGAGATGGTGTGTCTTTGATGGTTTTTCACATATTGTGTTTCCATAAATGACAAAGGGGGAGATTATTGCAATTATGAGTATATGTGTTTTCATTAATGTAAACAATCTTGTGTTCTCATTGGTGGCCACTATGTAATGGTTGAGAGAGTTTGTTGAAAGGGAGATTGTTGTCTATGCTTTGATTAGTTACATTAGGTTGTCATTAGTAAAGTCACTAGTTTCAACCTATGGTGTTTCTTTGATAAGATTATAGTTATGGATGTGGTAGTGCTACATATGATGAGGATGTGCTTCTGGTACTTTGTTTCCAAGTGCTTTTGAGAAAATTAGATGAAAAGAGGAAATAGTGTGTTGCAGTGGTATTTTAAGTTCCAGAGAGGTGTTCTAGTTTTGCTCCACATTTATTCTAGGTTGAAGATCTACTTGTGTGGTTTGGATATGTTGATGAGAGGTATTTAGAGATGTTATATCCAAAATTTGTGGTGTTGGATCGCCATACAGAAGAAGTTGTGTTCACCAGTGTGTGAACTGTACATTGTAGAGGTGTTTGGTGGAAGAAATGTCTTTGCTTTGTGTTCCTCCATAGTTGTGTTTCAATTCTTATGGATTTGAAGGAAAGTTTATGATGTTGGTATATTACTTCTATAAAGAGGATTCATGGTTTGGTGTCTATAATATGGTCTTTTGAGTTACAGTGTTTGACGGTGTTGTCTGGATGTACTAGGCTTATATATTCTTCAGGTGAAAGTTGTTGCAAAGGAGTTTGTTGGATTTCAAGGTGTTTGTGGGATATTTCAGACCATCTTTGGGTGAAGTTTGTTATTTGGAGTTTATGGATGGATTAAAGGAAGTGTGTACTTCAATTTTTAATGGTGTTTTCATGTGGAAGGTTTGGCCTAGTGTTTACACTACATGCGAAGCATCTTCAAGGATTGTGGAAGCATGTTGAGGCATGTTAGGACAGATTTGGGTCTTATCTAAGGATTTGTGTGGTCCACCTTCATTCCTTTCCACCATGGGAATGTTTGGGAGTTGACCTAATTTGAATTTTCATGTTTGAGGTGCATAGCCAACCTTGGAGAAGAGTTTCAAAGTTGAAGATGGTATAAATAAATATTGAGATGTTGAGGGATGAGTGATGTTTAGAGTGTGATGTGAATGATGTGAATAGAAGACTTGTAGAGTGTAAATTTGCGCATAGAAATGTGAACTTCAAAGTGTTGGACTACTAGATGTAGTGAGTAGAAGGTGTCTACAATCATTCAAACAAGGATGGGAAGGTGTTGGAGTTATTGTGGTGGGCTCCTTGTTGCACTGAGATAAAGTTCTATGTGCTAAACTTATTTTCTATCTTCTTTCTTTGTTCCAGTAGTAAGCCTTGTCTATGAGCCTTTCTGGATTGTTAGAACTAATTTTTCCATCTAAAACCCTAATATTTTTCCACAAATTTCCATAAAAATCCATAAATACCCTAAGGGATTTTATTTTATTTTCCTATCTTTTCATGAAAAAATTCATTTCATCCCCCATCCAAATGCTAAAAAAAATTTTATACTTCATATCGCTACCTTAAACCTTTTGAAATTCCCATCTTTTCACTCTTTACCGCGATACCACATATAATTCAATCCATACCCGCAGTATAATGGGAGCAGTTTGGAGCAGTCAAAGTAACCTTTATCACAGTACCATGAAGGGTCATCTCAAAGACCGCAATAACCATGGTAAACAAGAGGAAATGGCTAACGCTCACACCGCAGTACCGCACACGATATAAAGATGGATTGCGGTAAACATGAGATAGATAGCTAGGTGACGGTTGATTGACGGCTACTGTGGTACCGCTGGCAAATAGGTCAGTGACCGCGGTAGCACGGTGAAAAGCAATGGACGAAGGTGACGGTGAGGTAATCAGTGAAGATGGATACCACGATACCGTTGGCGATCAAGCCAGTGACCGCGGTAGTGCGGTAAAAGGTTAGCAGACGGTTAGTGGGCTAGAGTGGCAACGTAGCGGTCTGTAAAAAGTGGATGGAGGAAATAGTTTGTAAGTGGCACCAATGAGGTGACAATTAATGACTAGCAGTTAGCGATGTGGTTACCGCGATACCATAGGGGGTCATTCAATTGATCACGGTGACTGCAGTAGGCAACGAGAGAAACAAAGACAGTAAGTGTAGCGGTTGGAAAAGATGGATACCGTGATACCGCGGTCGAACAAAAGGAAGCTCGCGGTAGTGCGGTGAATGAACTAGAAGCCGTGACGGTTAATATGGGGCCAGTGACTGCGCTACCACGGGAGTAAAAGTCAAAGCCATGGTAGAGCAGTAAAAGAAATAAAGAAGGCCATGGGAAGATAAAAGTAAAGGAGTAGATAAAATGAAATTTAAAGGGTAGGAAAAGGTATAAAGTAATAAATCAAAGGTGAACTATGTAAAAAATATTTGATTTTCTGGTAAGGCAATTAATCAAATATTTTATTTCCAGTCAGAAAATTCAAACAGCTATAACAAAGAACTGAAGGGTTGTGACTCTTCGAATTTTATTGTATAAATCTATTGTAAAAGAGAAAAAATAAAAAGGGGGTTAGAGAGAGAGATAGAAAGCAGTAGTTAGACTGTAGGAGTTAGAATTTTCCCGAGAAGGGACTGGAATGTAAATAATGACATAATTTCTTGAAGTAGAATCAATGGAGAAAATATGTTAAACTGGTAAATTTCTTTTGGTGTTCAGTTGTTGTGATAAATAAAATTCATATTCTTTATTTTTGGTTGTCTCGAACTTGGAATCTTTTAATCATTTAAATCAGCATATCAAGTATATATCTGGTTTATCAAAATGCATTCTCATTTTGTGTGATTTAATTAAACCGGTGTCTACAAGTCAGAATTAAATTCTCTTGGTAAATCACAATGGTTTTGAGATTTCTTTTGGATAGTTAAAGAAGAACCTGATAAAGGAACATTCCAACACTGTTTATGCAAGTCATAGACTTAGTGAATTTTTATGCCAGCCATAGAATTTTTAGAGTGCCTAACAACTAGAGTTAAGCCAATAGGAGGAAACACATATCATTTTTGACTCCATTGCCCTTGTGGATAGAAGGAACTGATCTGCCACAACCCAGAGATACAAATCCATATCAAACAATCTATTTAAAAAACCTTTCATTTGTATAGTAGGAGTAGGAGTAATTGTAGAGATTTTCATCTATCCACTACCTTTGCCATTGTGGATAGATTTTTTCACCAGGAAATACATCTTAAATCTGCAACATACAGATAGGTGCACCCGCCTAGGTTTTGCAAAGCCTGAAGAGCAGAAGGCATAATTGCATCAATTGGCCTTGTTAGTTGGCCAAAAGCATTGTGAGAGCTTGGCAACCTCTCGTGGTTCAAACCAGTGTTTTTGAGAACCAACATGGACTATGTGTCCTATTCTAGTAATGATCCCTTATATCGGTTTTGAAAATACTTATATTGTGAGCTAATCCTCACTATGGTTTTTCCTTTTTTGGATTGTCCACATAAATTTGATGTCCTCTTGTGTATGGTGTTGTTGTTTTAGTTTATGTTATCTACATTTCATGTTTAAACTTCATAATAGATTAAGGGTTTAATGAATGCATGTGGAATTGATTAATGTTGATGGTTTTGATATTTTGATAAGATACAACTAATTCTCCCCCATCTCAGTTGTCTTGTTAACTCAACATTATATGCATTATCCAAAAAATAAAATACATTTTCATGGTGTTGACAAAAGCACAAGAATATTTTACATATTCCACCACCTTTCCAACACCTTTCCACCACCTTTTTTTTGATTCACAATGTAGGAGGAATTACCTAAGTTTCTAGATCAAATATGATTATATGAACTAATATTTTCATGTTTCTCTAGTGTTGAAATGCTAATTATGATTTTTTATTTTACTTTCATAATATAGATTTGTTATTTTCATTATTTTTTACCAATTCTATTAGATTCATATAGAATTGGGCATTGAAAATGAAGGATCTTGGTGAAAAGCTCAAATTTTTGAGGGGTTTGAAGCAAAAAAAAATGAGCTAGACATAATTGTGTAGTTTGTCAAATCAAATATCAAAGTTTAAGGTACATTCTATTTGTGCATTCTACATTGCCCATTTTCCTATTTCTCAAAAAAATACAAAGGATTACACATTTATTGAAATAATATTATTCAAATATGTTAAGAAATATAGTTGGGAAATTAAAAAAATTGTTTTTCTACCTTAGCATTCACATAATTGTATCAAAATTACTCTATCTGTATTAGATTCCTCTAGAATAAACAAAAATATAAAATTAGTGTTAAATATCTATAATTCTTTATCATGATGGGTGAACCCACAATAGTGGGTTACAATTATTTGGACAAAGGAAAATTAGAAACATCCAACAAAATATCACTAAGAGGCTTCAAATGAAGGGGGTTCATTCAAATCTCCCCTCCATTTGAAGGGGTTCTTTGAATGAACCCCTACCAGTTCATGAATATTCTAAAAGTTTTTTTCATTGATTAAAAAAAAGCCTTTTATTGAACCCCCTTCAAATGAAGGCCTTTTTCTCTCTCTAATTTTAGAGACAAGGTTAGTAAGGTTGTTTGTGAGGTCATTTGTGGCATTTTGAGTGGGGTCATTTCTAAAATTTTAGAAAAGAGGTTAACCCTCTAGCAGTAATTATTATTTTATCAATAGGAACAAGTGAGGTGAAAGTCATTTTCAAGGAGAAACACTGTACTGCCCACAAATTTGTGCAAGTATGATTCAAATTTGAATTGCTTGATTTTATTTTGGTTTGTAATTAAACTTATATCAGGCCGTGGATGTGGAAATAATAGCTACAAATTTTTTTTATTTCTAAGGAAAACTTTGAACCTTATTTTACGATATGCATTCTCTATGTTTGTTACCTATAATACCTATAATTTTTTTTCTTAATATGCAAAATTCATAATCTGTATGCGTTCATGATAATCAAACAATGCATAGGAATAATGATGATTAGGAGAGTATTGTAGTTTGATGCTATTTTTTCATGGTGATGATCTTATTACAATAACCTTATTATTATATGGGTAATTTTTATAATAGAAATCCATATTTAGAAATCATTAGGGAAGAAAAGTAGTTTGGTGTTCATTTTCTAGTAGACTATGTGGTGTTGGCTTTGGTACAATACCTACACATATTATGAGGGTTTCCTCATGCCTTTTCAAGATAGGATTTTTTCATTAGAGTTGATTCAAAAAGTTTAGCTTTTTGACAATCTTTTTGTTCAGTGACGATGTATTTACTAGAATGCCCGTATGTGAAGGATTTCAATGAAAACCTCAGTATCAAGGGGGTTGGTTAGACCAAAACATTCATTTAGGGTAAAACTTATGATTTAGGGTTTAAATCGTAGACAATTTTCTTGAAATCAATTTTTGTGATAAAAGTTTGGCATGTGACAAGGTTTTCATGGCTTCAATATAAGATTTTAAAAATTGATGGATTCCTTAAGGGTTTTTTCTAGCTTGTTGAGGTTTTGTTCAAGATTTTTTGTGTGTTTGAGGGCTTCCAATTTCTCTTTTTAATCTTTTTTCACATATTTATCTTGATGTGTGTGTGACGACTTCCATTTTCTCTTTTTAAGTTTTTTGAATGTTTTTTAGCTTGCTACTCGAAGGTTTATTAGATGTATGCCCCATTTAAATAGTAAGGTAGATTCTAGATAGACATGTATTTGTTGTTGGGAACCAGGTCTATGTAGTGTGTATAGATTTTACGTGTTAGTTGTGGCTAAGTGTTATTTCTTTTAGTGAGTATACTGGTTAGATAAATCCTTCACAAATGTATTTAAATTATTTTCTCATTTATGCCCACACTGGTCAGAGACATCTATTAGGGAAATTGTAACTACAAAATTAGACAAGATTTTTCCTTTAATTATTTTTTGATGGATTTCCATACCCTATTCTAGTGCTTCAATCTTGGCACAAGTTGGGAGGATTCTAGTAAAGGTTAAAGAGTATGGTTTCAGACATGTCAAGCATGTTTCCTTAAGAATCTCTAGGGATTTATTGGAAAGTCCGTTTTGTACATATTCTACTATCATTGCATGCAATGAGGCTGCATCTCATGGAATATTTTTGTAAAAAAAATAGCGTGCCTTTTGTATACTCCCACATTTTGCATACATGTTTATAAGTGCAGTCATAATTACATCAGATATACATCCACTTTCAATTATTTTTTTATGGATTTCCATGCCTTGATTCAAAGATCAAATGTTGGTATAGGCTAGGAGGATGCCAAAAAATGTCGACAAGTCTAGTTTTACACCTGCTAATTTCATTTTCTTAAGAACTTCTAAAGCATTAGGGTGATCCCACAATAGTGGGTTACAATTTTTTGAACGAACAAAATCATCTTTGTGGGGAAATTTTTTTAGGAAAACTTTGAATGAAGGGGGGCTTCTAACGAAGGGGATTCACTCAAACACCCCCCTTCATTTGAAGGGGGTTTTCAAATGAACACCCTTCAAGTTCATGAATTTGAAAAGTTTTTAAAATATGTCAACCACTAGTTTTGTTCAAAGCCCCCTTTTGATCGAAGGTTATTTTTCCCTCCTCTAAAATTAGCAAAGAGGTTGGTTGAAGATCATTTTCACAAACATGTCGCACAAGGTGAAACTCATTTTCATCAATAATAGTTGAGGTGAAATTAGGTTATTTAAGGTGAAAGCAAGGCAAAGGATAGGTGTGCATGAAAACAATTTAACTCACAATCAATATTTTCCTTTAAAAGGTTGCAATAATCTTGTCTAGAATTCAAGAATTGAGTAGCAATAATGTTTTCAGATGTTTTATTTTTTCTCCCTTTCATGAATGGAGCTCTAGTTTTATCATAAAATTTATTTTGTAGTTTCTTAATAATTAGGGGATTCAAGTGTTAATATTTCCTTTAGAATCAAGTAATTTTTTGTTTAGTTTCCTACATTTCAACGACAAAACACTATAGTTAGGGTTTTTGTCTTCCATGAATACAACCCTAGTTTTGTCTCAAAATTCATTTTCTAGGTTTATAGTAGTTAGGAAAATAAATTGTAACCATTTCCTCTCATACCCAAGTAATTAGATTTATTTATTTTAATATATTTTGTTAGTGAAACCCTACAATTAGGGGTTCTATCTATCTTAAATGATATCCTTGTTTTGTCTCAAAATTAATTTTACATCTTTTGCAAAAGAAAATCATAATTCAAATGAGGGTAGGATGCTCTCCATTACTATTACTATCGAAAAATATTAGAAAAGGATTCCTACCATGATTGAAGGTAGATAATCAAGATAAAACATCCAACACATTACTATATCAACTGAATTTACATATATGTTTACATATGATTGTGGCACAAAGGTGAAAAGGGCACAGTATACTGTATGAGCTAATAAAGAATTACATACATCACTTTTATTGCAAACCGCCTAACATGTTTAAGAGGAAGAGCTAGGATTAGGATTTATGAAATCAAACCAATAAGATCCACCTACATGAAAGAAACTTGATTTCCATCAATACTTTGGCCATGCTAAAGAATTCCTATAGCAGGGAAGAATTTTCAGGAGCTATCAATTACAAAACATTATTGGTTGGGCTATAGCAACTTGTGTTTCCTTTGAGAAAGTCCTAAATCACTGAGAGCTCCTTGATCAAAGATATCAATCATTCATCCAAGTTTTGAACAGTTCCAATAGAATCCAATCCTCTAAACTCCAACCCTTCCCATGGGGTAGAGGCAAGATTGACAAGGATTTCCTTGTCAACTACTTCGAACAAACCTGTTAGAACCAAAAACTTTCAATTAAAATCCTAATCCTTCTTATCCATTTAAGCCTATATTTGCCTATCTTTTCATAAAAAATATTCGCTTTATTCCCCATCCATTTTATCATGCATTTCAAATCCTTACCGCTCCCTTAATATGTGTTCCATAAGCTTTTACCGCCTTACCACAACCTCCCAAAATAGGCTTGTGGTATGGCGGTGGTGGTTAGTAGGCTGGCGTTAAGCATAACTGCGCCACCGCACGCGGCCTAGACATAGACCGCGGTATTGGTATTGCAGTGGGCGATGAGTAAGCGGTGGCGGTAATGGTCAAAGGCAAGCAGTCAACGGTAGTGGCTAAGGAGTAGGCAGAAAATGTTTACCGCACCATTGCACGCGGTCAAGCCACAAACCACGATGGTTGGGTGTGAACGGTTAATGGGCAGAAGAGATAACCATGTCGATAGATGGCGAAAATGATAGCAGTTAATGAACGGCTACTGTAGTACCGCTGGCAAGTAGGCCAGTGACCGCGGTAGCGTGGTAAACAACGAGGAGACAATGAATAGTTGGTGGTCAGTGAGCAGTTACCACTATACCATAGCTGTTAAAATAAAGACCGTGGTAATGTGGTAATAGTGGTGTGGAGATAGAGATAACCGTTGGTGGCTACCGTAGTACTACTGGCAGTTAGGCCAATTACCGCGATAGCACGGTGAATGTGGGGATAGTCGTCATGGTGAATAGAGTCAAATAGGAGGAAGCAGTTAGCAAAGATAGTTACAGCGAAGGAGGCCCACCGCGGTACCATAGGGGGTCATCTGATAGACTGCGGTAATGCGATAAACAATGAGGTTAACCATCAAGGCTAGGCACCACATAACCACAAGTGGAAAAGTCAAACCTGCAGTAGAGTGGTAAACACAATGGAAGCCATGGGAGAATATAAATAAAGGAAATGTAATGTATAAAATGCCGATAAGATAACAAGTATAGGTGGGAAAGGATAAAATGAAAAATCGAAAGCGGAACTATTGTAAGAAATATTTAATTTGTCGAAAGGCAATATAATTAAATATTTTAATCTCTGTGATAGAATTTAAACGGTTTTGCCAGAACGGTGAAGGGTCGTGACTCTTTAGATATGATGTATATATATTTTGATAACTCAGTGATAGGGAGAGATTGGTCTGGGAACGAGATAATGTAAAAAGAAAAACCTTCTGGAAAGAGTGTAATGGAGATCATTTCTTGACCGAATTCCTTTCTGTTTTTTGTTGTTGTGATGTTATAACTGTCAATTTATGTTTAGTTTTCCCCAATTTGGAGTTTTTTGATCATTTGAGTTCAAATGTCAAGTATATTTTAATTCTTCAAAGTGAATTTATTCACTTTGTGTGATTTCATTTAATGGTGTCTACAAGTCAAAGTTAAATTCCTTTAAGTGAATGATAGTGTTTGTGAGACTTCTTTTGGATAATTGAAAGAGAGCTAAGTAAGAAAATATTTCAACACTATTTATGCTAGTCATAAATTGATGAAGTCACATGCCAGTCATTAAAACTTCATCCTGTAAAGTGTCTAACAACTTAAATTGTGTTAGGGAGGAATATGTATGTATAATCAGTAACATTTTTGACTCCATTTACTGGTAGAAAGAAGGCATTGATCTGCCATATCCCAGAGTAAAAATTCATTATAAATAAAGGATTGATTCAAAAACCTTTCATTTAATTTGAGTGGTAGGATTAGTTGTGGTGTCCTTTTGTCTATCCATGCCTACTTGCCATTATGGATAGACTGTTTAGCAAGAAATTCATTTCAAATATGCATACCTCATATAGGTTCACCCACCTAGGTCTAGTGGAACCTAAAGAGTAGAAGGTTTAATTACATAATTGGCCTTGTATGTTGTCCAAGAATGTTATAAGGGTTTGGAAAACTCTTATGGTTAAAACCTTCATTTTTGAGTACCAACAGTTTGGTGACTCTGTTGGGGACATAATCTGAAAACAAGCCTTGTCATAGAGTCAGTATCTTGTAGAAGACTTCGCTGGGAATAAAGAATTGTAGATTTTCTCATTTTTGGAAAGTGAGTGCCGACTCTGAATGAACAAATATATTGAGACTTATAAATTGAAATATATATCAAAAATAAATCTTCCTAGAGTTTAGAATATCACAATTGCTCCCAAAATGCAAGGAAGAAGGTCTTTGTACAAGGATGGTGATGGTCCTAATGCCAAAAATAAATGGACAGAGAAGAATGATAAAGGTAAAAAGGTGACTGATGACATGGGACCATCAGACAGAAATGAAACATCAAAAGCATCACTGGAGATACACAATTCATATGGCACATTAGCAAATGAAGACTGCCCTTCCAGAGAACTTCGCACTCCTGAGGAACAAAGGAATCCCTTTTATCAACCAGATCCTAAGAAGGTTGAAGAATTCATGGCTGAAAGTGAAGTTGAAAGAGAAAGAAGACAACATGAATATGATCAGAAAATGGCATTTCTTGAAGAAAATCAGGATGGAATTGGCTATGAAGTAGCCTCTAAGGAGAATTATGAACTTATGGCCAGGGATGAAATAAATGCAAGACTGGAACATGAGAGACAATAAGTGGAAAGGGAAAGAATAGAATATGAGCAGAGGCTCCAGGCAATTAGAGAACTTGAAGAATTGAAATTGAGGAAAGTGCAGATCAGTACTCAAATGGCTAATTTGCAAAAATATGTGCCACCTCATAGGAAAGGGAACAATAATGTAGGCCCATCAAATTCCTCACAGGCCTACCAGAATCAGCCAAGGAATCAAGGTAGATATCAAAATGTTCCACCACAAAATCAAGGTGTTCAACCACCTCCTTATCAGAAGCATGTACCCCCACAAGCTCATCAATATGTGGCAAATAATAATCCATTGTACCAGCATCAGTATTACCAAAATCATCCTCCACAATATGCAACCATGATTAGGTAGTTTGACTTGGCTGGACTACAAATATGCCCTTACCCTATGGACAACAGTTGGAGAAGTTTGGTCCCAAAATTCACACGGAGTAGTGCTACTACAGCTGAAGAGCATTTAAGCAGTTTTAATGCTTTTATGCAAGATTTAGATATGTAGTATGAAGATATACAAATGATACTATTTATGATGTCACTGATTGAAGATGCCAGAGATTGGTTTAATAGTTTTCCAACAGCTTCTATTAATTCTATTCATGTGTTTTATGAGCAATTTCTTGAGTAGTATGGGAATCAATATGCACCTGAATTTGCATTGCATGAATTAGTGACTATTCAGAAGAATCAAAATGAGTCAGTTTATGATTTCAACCAAAGGTTTTCTAAATTACATAATAAGATACCTCTTGGATCTAAATTGGTTGATCCTGCTGCACTGAGTATTTATTTAAAAGATTTTTATCCTAAGACAGGTTATGAGCTCAAGAACAGGGGTCCCAAAAATTTGGTTGAAGCTCAAAGGATAACACTCACCATTGAAAATAATAGGAAAGCTGCAAGGATGATTTCCAAGAGGGATAACCCAAGGGCTCCCCAATATGCTCCTCCAAATAAACAAGAGAACACATATAGGAATGAGAGTCCAAGATTACATGACATGCCTTATAATACAAATTGGAGAAATGGAAAGCCAGTGATGGATGGGCCTAGAAATAAAGAGACACCCGACCCTTCGAAGAAGAGAGGGACTTACATGGTTGATAATAGTCCTTGGTGTTCAGTATGTGACATGTCACATTCTTCAGAACATTGTGTAGTAGCTCAGTCAATGTTAGGAAGAAATATGACAGAAAATAATAATGAAGAAGACAATAACATTTATTTGACTTCTCATACTCTTCACTCAGCAGAGCAGGGATATTCATCTTCGGAGGAAGGAGGATATGAATATGATGTTGATCATTAGAAATATAATGTTCACATGGCAGAGCAATAATTTTTTTTTGATTATGAAGAGAGTGATGATGAACAAGATCTTCCTACTACATCATATCAGCCTAATAGGGGAAGTATGAAGAGACCATCTGAGGAAGAAATTAAGAGATTGACTATTGCAGCAGTTGAGCAAGCTAAAAGCAAGTATTGGCTGAGGAATAGAATAGTAAATGAAAATGAAGGTGTTCCGAGAGGAATATTCTTGAAAAATGAAAAGATGTCCCATGAAATATCAAAAAAGACAAATGATCGGCACCTTGACAAAAAAAATAGAAATATATCCCCAAAGTAGAAAATAAAGAATCCTCCAAGAACATACAAAAGATGGACCAGACATTAATGAGGGAGAAAGAGGAAAACAAAGGAGAATTGATAGAATCAAAGAAGGTGATCAGAACTGAAGATACATCTTTTGATTTCATACAAGCCTTATCTCAATTAAAAATGTCTGTCCCATTGCTTGAAATGATGAAAATTAAGGAGTATAGGGAAAGTGCTATTCAATTAATGTCTAGTGGGAGGAATCAAAATATAAATTTTGAACAAAATGAGAATGTTGGAATTGTTCATAAGAAAGGAAAGATAAAAGTTGAAGAAGTTTGTTTAAGTGATGCATTGATAAATACACCTCAAATTGATCCATTTTTCACTTCCCTACTCATAAATGGTAAATTGGTAAGAAATTGCATGATAGATTCAGGTGCTTCTATGAATATTATGCCAATAGGGGTAATGAAACAACTTGGCATGTGGATAGATATTGAGGGTGGTAAATGTTATGCTATGGATAGTAGGCCTATCCCAGTAGTGGGGATTATGAAAGATGTAGAAGTAAAATTAGCAGCCTACCCACAAGCTACTTATAACATTGCTATAACTATGATTGATACACCTCCTTAGTTTGGAATGCTTCTGTCAAGATAGTGGAAATCAACAGTTGGAGGTAATGTGCAATTTGACTTATCATATGCCACAATACCAGTTAATGGTGAAGAGGTGAAATTATATAGAGATCCAAGGGAGAATCAGATTGTTGAATGTGTTCCTCAAGAACAACTTAATTGCTTCTGTGATGTAGATTTGGGGAGTTTCAGAGTAGAATTGTCTTAGCCAGAACTAGTGAATACCGACCCAATTGATAGACTTGTTTCTAGAAATCAGCAAGGTGTGTGGAAAATGTACTTTGATGGGGTGTGAAGTCAAGAAGGTAATGGAGCTGGGGTAATTTTCATATCACCTGAAGATTAGTATGAAGCATAGGAGATTGATTTCAATTCTTTTATGGAAGAAGTGGATGGGAAACAAACTGTATTTGGGAAGGAAGTTTTGTAGCTTAAAACTAACAAGCTTCCCAAAGGGCTTGTGGCATTGGAGAGGGTGTATGATGGGAGTGATCGTTCCCTCATAAAGCAGACACTAGTTAAGAAATAAGTTATTGAAGAAATAATTTGGGAACTGAATTAGCACTAGAGAGGGTTTATATTGGAAAGAAAATAAGCCCAACCATCAGAAGAATATTGATTACATTGTTGAGAAAATACAAGCATGTGTTTGCTTGGTCTTATGAGGATTTGAAGGCATATAGAGAAGATCTTTTTCAGCATGAAATTCCACTTAAGCTAGACACAAAGCCATTTAGACAAAAGCAGAGGCCTATGAATCCAACCTTGGAACCTAAAATGCAAGAGGAGATAGCAAAGCTTAGAGATGGAGGTATCATAAAACCCATTAGGCATTCAACATGTGTCTCAAATTTGGTTCCAGTCAGGAAGAAAAATGGGGACATAAGACTATGTGCAGATTTCAAAAATTTGAATGTGGCTTGCCTAAAAGATAATTATCCTCTTCCAAATGCGAAGGAAATATTACACAAAGTAATAGGATGTGAGCTATTATCAATGATGGATGGATTTTTTGGATATAATCAGGTCAAAGTCAAAGAATGTGAGCAATACAAAACAGCATTCACTACACCATGGGGAACATATGTCTATATAAGAATGCCATTTGGTCTCACTAATGTAGAAGATACCTTTCAAAGAGCCATGGATGTGGCATTTGCAGATCTGATCAATGCTATAATGGTGGTATATCAAGATGACCTCACTGCTTATTCCAAAAGGGTAGAGGATCATGTTGCTGATTTGGAGAGGATCTTCATCAAAGCCTTGGAGTATGGTATCAGTCTTAATCCTAAAAAAATGTCATTTTGCTATCACAGAGGGTAAAATTTTGGGGCATATTGTATCAAAAGATGGGGTTAGGATATATCCTGAAAGGGTAGAGGCCATTGATAAAATTCCCATTCCTAAAACTATCAAAGCAATCCAATCATTCTTTGGCCAAATAAATTTTGTTAGGAGGTTTGTGTCCAATTTTGCTGAAATTGTTAAACCTATATCTAAAATGTTAAAAAAGGGAGAAAAATTGTACTGGACTACTAAAGCTATGGATGCATTCATATCCATAAAAAGAGCTATCAAAGAAGCCCCTATCCTAAAGTCCCCTAATTTTACTAAGCCATTTCAGATTTTTTCTTTTGCTTCATTCCATACCGTAGTTGCTGTCATGTTACAAAAAAGTGATGAAGGTCATGAGCAACCTATTTCTTTTTTCAGTAAATCTTTGTAGGGGTCAGAATTGAAATATGACATTATGGAAAAATAGGCTTATGCACTGGTCAAAGCAACAAAGGCTTTCAAGCCTTACCTTGTTGGATCCAAGGTAATTGCTTATGTCCCACATGCAGCAGTGAAGGATATCCTGGTATAGACAAAAGTGACAGGGAAGAGATGCAGGTGGATTAACAAAATTCAAGAATTTAACATGGAGATTCAGATTACCAAGTTGGTAAGAGGATAGGGTCTAGCTAGGCTGATGGCAAAAAAAAATATTGAAGCAAACTAGATCTGCAATGTGGAAGGTAAGGGTGGAATCATAGCAAGTATTGAGCATACTCCATGGTATACAAATGTAATGCATTATCTGAAACATATGAAGTTCCCTGAAGGGTTGAATGATAATCAAAGGAGAAATTTAAAGTTGTAGGCTTCTAAATATGTTTTTATAAAAAGGGGACCTTTTCTCGAAAAATAGGGATGGTATATTTTTGTTGTGTTTAGATGAATCCCAGGCAAAATATGTTTTGAAAGAAATGCATGAAGGGGTGTGTGGAGGCCATTATTCTACTAAGACTACTGCACACAAGATTCTTAGGGCTGGTTATTATTGGCCTAGGGTATTCAATGATTCCTTTGCATATGTGAGAAAGTGTGAGGCTTGTTAGAAATTTTCAAGAAAATTGAAGTATCAGGGAGCATTACCACTTAGATCGTTGCAGGTAGAAGCACCTTTTCACCAATGGGGAGTTGATTTCATTGGAGAAATATAGGATATATCAAGTGGAGGGCACAAATGGATACTAGTGGCCACTAATTATTTTACTAGGTTGGTGGAAGTTGTTCCAACTAGGAAAGCAACGAGCAAAGTGGTAGCGAATTTTCTGATGGAGAATGTTATGACTAGGTTTGACATTGTAGTCAAATTGATCACAGATAATGGGATGTGTTTTAGATCAAATGAGTTTAAAGATTTTTGCAAAATATATGGAATTAGTATTTCTTATTCTGCCCCATACTATCCACAAGCAAATGGCTAGGAAGAGTCAAGTAATAAAAATATTTTGAAGATAATAAGGAGGATACTGGATACTAATGAAAAGGCATGGGATTCGAAGTTAAGATTGGCTATGTGGGTAGATAGAATTACAGTGAAAAAGGCAACTAGAAAATATCCATTTGAGTTGGTATATGGGACACAGGCTAGGATGCCATTGCAGAATCTTTTGCCAATTTAAAACGTTATTTTGTAAGAAGAAAGACTTGGATATTTCGGATCCAATGGAGGAAAGAATGGAACAACTTGCAGAGCTTGATGAAGTGAGAAGAGTTGCTCAGAAGCAAAATGTGAAATTGTATTCACAAATGAAGTACCTTTTTGATAGAAGGGACAAGAAGAGAAAATTTGAAAAGGATGACTTGGTGTTGATGTGGAATGATCGGTGTCAAGATAAGGGGAAGCATGGCAAGTTTGAAGCTTTATGGCTGGGTCCTTTTGTGATAACTGGTAAAGGAGGTGAGGATTCATATTTCCTATAGAACATGTCTAGAGAGGAGCAAAAGTTTCCTGTACATGGGCAGTTCTTGAAGCATTTCTTTTCTTAAGGATCAACAGAGGGTCAAGGATTGCCAGTGCATGGACAATTCTTAATAACCCTCTTTAAATGTTTTTTCCATGCATAGTAGTTTAAGAAATTTTGAAGGGTCTGGGTTTGCCAGTACATGGACATTCTCAGGAGTCCCTTTCTAAAAGGATTGCTTTCCTTTCCATGTACAATATTTTAGGATCATTTTCCATTCTCCATTTGCTCCATTACCATTCATCTTTTCATTCCCTCTGTCTGCCATGGCTTTCATTTTTCATAATTTGCTTGGTCTATTCTCCCAGTTGATTTTCTGGATTCTTGCAGTGATTGCATACCTACTCATCCCCAATAGGAGCCACTGTTAGAACCAAAAAAATTGAATTAAAATCCTAAGCCTTCTTATCCATTTAAGCCTATATTTTCCTATCTTTTCATAAAAATTATTTGCTTTATTTCCCATCCATTTTATCATGCATTTCAAATCCTTACCGCTCCCTTAATATGCGTTCCATAAGCTTTTACTGCCTTACTGTGACCTCCCAAAATAGGCTTGTGGTATGGAGGTGGCAGTTAGTAGGTTGGCATTAGGCATAACCACACCACAACACACGGCCTAGGTAGACATAGACCATGGTATTATGGTGGGCGGTGAGTAAGCGGAGGCGGTAATGGTCGAAGGCAAGTAGTCAACGGTAGCGACTAAGGAGCAAGCATAAAATGTTTACCGCACCACCGCACGTGGTCAAGCCACAGACCGCGGTGGTTGCGGTGAACGGTTAATGGGAAAAAGAGATAACCATGTCGGTAGATAACGAAAATGATAGCGGTTAATGAATGGCTACCGCAGATTGCTGGCAAGTAGGCTACTGACCATGGTAGCGTAGTAAACAATGAGGAGAAAATGAATGGTTGGTGGTCAGTGAGCAGTTACCGCTATACCGTAGTTGTTAAAATAAAGACCAAGGTAATGTGGTAATACTGGTGAGGCGGTAGACATAACCGTTGGTGGCTACCACAGTACCGCTGGTAGTCAGGCCAGTGACCGCGATAGCGCAGTGAATGTGGGGATAGCCATGGCGATGAACAGAGTCAAACAAGAGGAAGCGGCTAGCAAAGATAGTTACGACGAAGGAGGCCCACCACAGTACCATAGGGGGTCATCTGATAGATTGCGGTAATGCGGTAAACAGCGAGGTTAACTGTCAAGGCTAGGCACCGCATAACCGCGGGTGGAAAAGTCAAACCCCCGGTAGAGTTGTAAACGCAATGGAAGCCATTGGAGAATATAAATAAAGGCAATGTAAAGTATAAAATGCCAATAAGATAAGAATTATAGGTGGGAAAGGATAAAATGAAAAATCAAAAGTAGAACTATTGTAAGAAATATTTAATTTGCCGAAAGGCAATATAATTAAATATTTTAATCTCTGTGATAGAATATAAACGGTTTTACCAAAACGGTGAAGGGTCGTGACTCTTCAGATATGATGTATATATATTTTGATAACTCAATGATAGGGAGAGATTAGTCTGGGAATGAGATAATGTAAAAAGAAAAACCTTCTGGAAAGAGTGTAATGGAGATCATTTCTTGACTGAATTCCTTTCTGATTTTTGTTGTTGTGATGTTATAACTGTCAATTTTTGTTTAGTTTTCCCCAATTTGGAGTTTTTTGATCATTTGAGTTCAAATATCAAGTATATTTTAATTCTTCAAAGTGCATTTCTTCACTTTGTGTGATTTCATTTAATGGTGTTTGCAAGTCAGAGTTAAATTCCTTTAAGTGAATCATAGTGTCTGTGAGACTTCTTTTGGATAATTGAAAGATAGCTAAGTAAGAAAATATTTCAACACTATTTATGCTAGTCATAAATTGATGAAGTCACATGCTATTCATTAAAAATTCATCTCGTAAAGTGTCTAACAACTTAAATTGTGCCAAGGAGGAATATGTATGTATAATCAGTAACATTTTTGACTCCATTTCCTAGTAGAAGGAAGGCACTGATCTACCATATCCTAGAGTAAAAATTAATTATAAATAAAGGATTGATTCAAAAACCTTTCATTTAATTTGAGTGGTAGGATTAGTTGTGGTGTCCTTTTGTCTATCCATGCCTACTTGCCATTGTGGATAGACTGTTCAACAAGAAATTTATTTCAAATCTGCATATCTCATATAGGTTCACCCACCTAGGTCTAGCAGAACCTAAAGAGTAGAAGGTTTAATTGAATAATTGGCCTTGTATGTTGTCCAAGAATTTTATAAGGGTCTGGCAAACTCTTATGGGTAAAACCTGCATTTTTGAGTACCAACAAAACCAACACTGATTCTATCCCAAATATAACACTGAGTGGATTTTGATTATGGAGTTTATATTTTTTAGGATTTTATTATGTGAAACTTTGTGTTGTTCCACTTGATTTGTGTGTTGAGTTGAATCTATCCTTGCCCTGTAACACATAAGATAAAAAATCAATAAAAAAGATTTAGAAATTTACATTATTTTGAAGATTTGTTGATTTTCTACTATCTTTGGGTCATGTAATATGAACCAACACATATCATTTCCTATCAATTGAATGAGTGTTGTAGAAAATATTTTTTATAATTGTATTTAACATCAAAGAGGTTTGAATGATGTTGTAGTCCATGGAATGCAATCTTCCAAATTTTTTTAATGTGTGATTTCTAATAAGAGAGGATTATTTTCAAGCTCTCTTATCTCACCTTTCTATGAAGTTAGATTTTAGGTGCTCCACTCACTTCAAATGTTCACAACATTAGGTTATGTTGGTCATCCTTATTAACATTTCAAAATCATATCTAGCTACTTTATGGATGTTTATCAAAAAAATATATACCACATAATAAATACTGACAAAAAATTTGAGTATTTAATCTACTAGAAAAGCATAATCAACATTAGAGGCAAGCTATAGATAGAACATACAAATGCAATAATGTATGTAGATTATTCAACATCAAGATTTTAAAATAAGATATGTAGACTAACACACCCGCCCCATCAACTACTATAGAACCTAATCCTGAACTTCTTCCAAACATGGTGTTGAAGGACGTAAAGAGGAGATAGTTCCCTCAACCAATTAAGGTATTTTATCTACTGAGTTCTTCTTGGGGATGTTGGTAGAACATAGAATTTTCAGCCTCTAAAAAAAATTTGAACTTGGATGGGTCTTTATTATGGTTATAATGATTGTAAACTTTTTGGTAAGTATAACATAATTTTATTCAACCAACTACTGCCAATATTACATGCATTTAAATCGACTCAAAATTTGTGAAATTTATAATGCGCCACCAAAGAACCCTAGAGGACAACACACTAAAATACCAAGATAATGGTACAATTTTTTTTTGAAGTGTAAATATATTTAAGGTTGAAAAATTAATAATAACTTGCCTTTAAAACCTAGGTCCTCTAAGGTTCCATGACTACGCTACTAGAATCGCATTAATCGAACTAAAAAATTCATCTAACAATATGAATCTCATTTAATCTATCTCATTTAAAAGATCAACCAATATGAATCATTCATATCATGTCATCTATAAAGCATTGTAAAAGATTGTTTAATTAACTAACATATGAAATAACCATCATTTACATTATCCATTAAAAGATAGATTATAATATTACATTTCAAGAGATAATAACAATATGATAAAAGTATCTAAGCATACATAAATCTAAACTATTCCATCTAAATCAGAGTGAGACAACGATCCACCATCTTTAACTGCATTTAGGTATCTTGACACACTAAGAAGATCCTCAACATATGATATCCTATAAGTGAATTCTCAAGATACTTAAACCTTGGGAAGTCACTCCTCAAGATATGAAAACTTGGGTACCTCTCTGTCCAAATCGATGCACCCTAATGCTCAATGGATGCAATACTCATAAGAATCAAGACATACATCTCTAAATATTAATTTTAGAAGCAACATAATTAACCATAAAATGTTATCAATAGATACCATTCAAATCAATTTCATTAACTAATATAAATAAGGTACATAATTAACTTTACTAATTATAAGAAAGAGTTCCACAATGAATTACAACATTACATCATGAGTAGCAATGTTTCCTTGAACACATGTGAGGAGAGTTTATTAGAAGTATAGTACATGATACAATAGGTTTATGGTACAATATAAATACATGAAATATAATCCACATGAATTGGAACAAGTGCATAAGTCTTCATATCTAGGAGTAATTATCACGAACACAAAAAAGTGAGGGAACCCAATGGAGTACAAGGAACATTCCACCTGAGCATGTGGAAACCTAAGGTCCACCTCTTGTGATAGGAGATAACATTAAGGTCCCACCACAATAGTCAAGAGATAAAAGATCACACAAGGGCTAACATGAATCCAATGAATAAGTACAGTATAGATGTTGGCAAAACAAGGATAGACAACTGAGAGTGGGGGTGAATAATTTGTTACATAATTTAAACTTATTCAACCTTAATCAACATGTAATCTCAGATCTAATAATTAATGGTGAAAACATATATCAACAACACATCAGAAACACATAAACACTATTGTTTGATGTTTCTACACAACAACTTAGAAAAAATAAAAGTTATCCTATCTCTCTTGAAATTTTGGTCTCTATGAACAAAGAGATAACCCCAGGGTCTCACGGGTGTCAGGTCATGACAATGTAGTAGAAAAAACTCAGTGATAAAATGTGAAAATGCTGGTAATCACAAGGGGTCTTACGCACAAATGTTGGAAGCTCTAAACTCATCATATTTTAAGATATGGTGATGCTTTAATTTCTAGTTTTGACCAAATAATAAAAGAAACAACAAAAGATGAGGGTTTCAAAAGTCCTAATGTTAACACTACTTCTAATATTAACCATGCAAATGATGAAATACTTGGAATGGAACAATCCCTTAAACTAATTTTTGTTCGACCTAGGCTATACCTGCAATCTTGCAGAAAGCAGTGCAATCTTCTAAGGTGTTGAAGATTTTTTAGACTTTAGGCATTCATTCAATAAGACTAGATGAATATCTATAGTTGAACTAAGCACATAAATATGAGGTACAAATTGACCTTGCACACCATTCCCACAATCAAGAAGCTGCTCAAAGTATGAACCAGGGATTGTTACAACATTCCAAACAATAAATCACAAGAATTACTAACTAAACCTAAGATATATTCAAACATTTCCAAGCAATTTAAAAGATAGAACAAGAACCATGCAAGATTATTCAATGCAAAGAAGGCGTCAATCATAACACAATGTCTGCACTTTGTATTAAATCATCATATTAGCAACAATTCTAGTTTGTTAAAGCACTTGCTTGAAATGTAAAAACTAACTTCTAATCTTCTAACATGCTACTCTATTGCTAAATCTATTGTTTACAAGTCTTCTGACTTAGTCTGCCAATCTAAACTGAACCTTATAAATGAGGCCAAAGGCCATACTTATAGAACATTCCCGCATGAACTAGAGCTAGGGTTACAAAGAAGTTCAGACACTAACCAAATCAGCCCTAACAACCAGCAATAACTCATCGTCAAGTAATGAATGCAACAAGGACCCCCATTAGATCAATCTAGGATTGCACAAAGTTAGGGAATAGATCCTCGAGCCACACCCACATGAAAAAAAATGCATGTGAAACACAAACTCGAACACAAGTCATTAGTTAGATCTGAGCTGGGAAAATGAACGAATCAGATCAAGCCAAACCAAGTTGAGTCCACCAACCAAATTTGCTTGCCATTAATGGCCACCAAACACGTCGAACTTGCATGTCGGAATGGGTTTCATCTAACATCAGATACAAAGTGCACCCAAATGCACCTATGATCACACAAAATCTTTAAAGTACACCCATTCTTCCCCAACTTGATCCAAATTGCATTCAAATGGGCTGCCATTAATGCTCAATACATCATCAAAATCCAAGTCGATCTATTAGAGTTCCTAAGGCAATAAAATCATGCATAAACCTAAGTGGAAGTGGAACCAAAAATAGATGGAGGTGGAGCCATGAGAAGAATAGGAGCAGAGACACAAAACAGGTAGAGGCAAAGGCGAAACGAGAATGGGAAAGGAAGGGAAGAAAGTGTAAGTGGAAATGAAACCAAGATAGGAAAGGAAGGGAAACTAGCAAAAGTAGAAACGAAACCAACCCCGGTGGAAGCAGAGACAGAATGAGAACCAAAGGGAAACAGGGGGAAGCAGAAACAAAACCAACCCAAATGGAAGCGGAGACAAAATGGGAACAGGAACCAAACTATGAACTTTGTGAAATTTCGGAGTTAAGTTCCATCTCGACACCAGTTCTAGCAGAAGGAAGGAAGACTGAAGCAGAACCAAAGTAGAGAAACCAACTCGAAGGCCAAACCCAACTAGATGACAAAGACGTGGGAGTGGGAAGTGGAGACAAAATGGGAATGTGAACCAAACTGTGAACTTCATGAAATTTTAGAGTTAAGTTCCATCCCAGTCCCCCCTTCGATGAAATGAAAGAAAAGGAAAACCGAGGAAAACCAACCTGAAGGCCGAAGATAAACAAAACAATGGGAAAAAAAAGAACACAAGAGGCAAAGTTGGAACGAGAAGGGAAACTGAACCATGAACTTTATGAAAGTTCAAAGTTAAGTCCCATCCCAGTTCTGTCTCTAGCAAATGAAAGAAAAAGTGAAGCAAAGAAAACCTAATGGAGGAAAGTGACCCTTAGGACAAAAACAAACAAAATGAAGAAGAGAAAAAAAGAGCGGGAAGCGAATTCAGAATGGGAATGAGAACATAACCAAGAACTTAGCCAATGTTGAAAGTTAATTCCCATCTCGGTTCCTCCTCTGGTAGAACAAAAGAAACAAGGCGAACAAGGAAAACCTAAGGGAGGAAACAAACCCTTAGGACTCAAACAAAAACACCAAGGGGAAAAAATAGAAGGAAAAAGAAGACCACTTGAGAGAGGACATCTGCAAGACTCCAAAACCATTAGGAACTCAACACAGTGACACCCACAACCAAGGCAAGCACCAAAGACCAAAACCCCAATATTTTCAAAGATAAGCACAAAAGATGGGGAAAGCCACAAAAAAAGGCCAAAAGGGAAGGCCAAGAGAGGGTCCCCACTTTCAGAGGGGTGTGTGTGAAAAAATGCACAACAAATGATGACTCTATTGGGGAAATGCTCCAAAGCATTTCGATGAAAAACTGGCATGAAGAACTCAGAATATCTAGTTTCAATAGAAGCATTAGGTTACTAACAAACAAGGTTTAAAAAATCACTAACAAGCCAAAATTTCCTGTACCAGGGTCAAAGTGTGTGCATATGCATTCATTTCCTTTTCCTAAGTTGCAACAAGGACCAAATTTAGTCTGACAGGGATACATAAGGATTCTAACTCCAAAAGCAAACCAGATAGAGCCTCACTACCAGTCAAGCGTCCATAGCCCCGGTGAGGTTATCACTGTGACCCTCCCTAGCATAGCTCTACTGCTAGCTAGGCATCCATAGCCCCAGTAGAGATACTAGAATACCCTTGAAAAGGTAAACATTTGGTTTGATTTTAAATATTTTCTTTTCTTTTCTCTTTTGATATTCTCTTTTGAGATTTTCTTTTGAAGCTTTACTTTTCACCTTGCAAGCAATGAAGCCCACACTAAAGGATGAGAACCACAGTGGCACTGGAGTATAATTTAATAATTTTCACCCAGTCAGACCTCCTAAAGACCATATGCAACCTTGGAATTATTAAGATTTGTGTGAAGACATAAGACCCAAATACATTCCAAAATTTAACTTAGTCAAGTGACACTAACTCCCAGCCCATGCAACATCAGATGAAGGAAATCTACTAGTTTGAGTGACTCTAAAAATATGATAAGAGTTTGTAAAAGAAATCCCAGAGCAGACCCAAATAAGCAGTTGGTTCTACATATGCAACAAGCTTAGAGGAAAGTAGGACAACCCCAAAAATGCAGAGCAGCAGGGAAAACCAAACCAAGCAAACCAAAGCAAACCAAAAGCGAAGTAGCAAACAAGCAAAGCAAAACCAAGAGAAACCCAAACCAAAAGTAGCGAGCAAGCAAGGAAAAAATAAAAGAAACCCAACCAAAAGAAGCAAGAAAAACAACAGAAAGGAAACCTAATCTACTTATATACAAGGACAGAGCTGGGAACAACTCAAGATTGAAAATAATGCTTCAAAAATTCCCATTGATAGGCAGTGGAATATCTCCTCTAGTGAGGGTTTTCAAATGGAAAGCATTATCTCCTAGAATCTCTACAATCTGATAAGGGTCAAGCCAAAGTTTGTCAAATTTTCCATGTTCCTCCCTTTTGTCATGGGCTTTATCCTAGTAGAGAACCAAATCAAAGATTCTAAAAGCTTTCACCTTGGCTCTCCTACCAAACCATCTTTTCACTATACCCTGATGTTTGGAAAAGTTTTCTAGGGCTTCATCTCTTCTCTCCTCAAGGTGTAACAATTCAGTTAAGTAGGATTCACGCTTATCCTCTCCATCATAATATTCATTGATGAAATATAGGGTAAGGATCTTCAGCTGGATGGGAAAGACAGGTTCCAAGCCATACACTAAGTGATAAGGAGAGGTTCCTAAGGATGCTTTTTGTCTAGTGCAGTCTGCCCAGAGGGAAAATCTGAGCTGGGTATGCCAATCCTTGGGGTTCTTTTCTAGTAGTTTTCGGATGACTGCCAATAGGTTCTTACTGGAAGACTCAGCCAAACCATTACCCTATGGATAGTAATTAGATGCAAATTTTATGGAAATTCCATGATCACAAGCCCAGTTAGAAAACTTTAATGATGCAAATTCAGGCCCATTATCACAAACTGTAGCCAATGGACAACCAAAGTGATTGATGATACCTAACTCCATGAAATTGATTACTACTTCAGAAGTGCATTGCTTGCATGCAAGAGCTTTAGTCCACCTAGTAAAATAATCAGTTATGGTAAGAATATACATGTGGCCCGTAGATGAAGATGGGTTGATTGGACCTATGAAGTCCATTCCCCACTATGCAAATGGTTTTACCTCTATGACAGGCCGAAGTGGAAGAGTTGCACACCTCTCCCTGCTTGCCATAGTTTGACACACATGGAAAGTTCTCACGTGGTGATGTGTGTCCTGAAACAAGGTAGGCTAATAATAGCCTGCCCTTAGAATCTGATTTACAGTGGAAGGTGTTGAACCATGGCCTGTGCAATATTTATCATGAAATTTAGTCATTACTCTCCCTGCCTCTTCCTTCCCTAGGCATCTCAGGTAGACACCTTCATAATTTCTCTTGTATAAGACAACTCCCTTCATCATAAAATTGCCACTCTTCAACATAGAGATATCCTTTGTACTGAATTAAGGTGTTTGGTACATTGTTGATTCAATAAGTAGTAGATAATGTCATCATACCAATCCCCCAGAGAAACACCCTCAAGACTATAATGTCGGGTAACAAGGTTGGGGCCCATTTTTTCCATTGTCTTGGTCAGTCCCTACCCTCTTACCAACTTCATGGGTTGAATTTCAATATCATACTCTTGTAACATAGTTATCCACTTGGCTCTGCGTTCACCCAAATCATTTTGCATCAACAACAGCTTGACTGCAGGATTAGGGACTATAGCAAAGACCTTGTTTCTTAGTATATAGTGCCTAAACTTCTTCACAATTTGGATCAAGGCATAAGCCTTATTTTCAACATTAGGATACCTTAGTTCAAAATCCTTCAAAGGTGCACTCATGAATTCTATGGGATGCTCATTCCCTTGATCAGACTTTTGTGTCAACAAGCCCGCAGAGGAGTGATCAGAAGTGAATGAATAGATATAGAATGTCTTAGCATAATCAAGGCTTACCACAATAGGGGCCTCAACAATAGTATCTTGATTTCTGCAAATGCTTCCTACGCCTTTGTATTCCATTCAACCTTTGCTTCTTGCTTCAACATGGCATTCAATGGCTTGATTATTTCTACAAATCCAGTGATAAATTTTTTGACAAAGTTAATCTTGCCAAAGAATGACTTCATTTCTTTCTTTCTTCCAGGGGGTTGAATTTTCAGTATAGACTCCACTCAATCGAGATCAATGGACATATATTGTTCTGAAATAACATGTCCTAACAACTTTCCCTTAGTGACTCCAAAGATGCACTTCTTTGGATTAAGTGAAATACCAAGTTCCCTGCACTTTTGGAATACTTTGCATAAATCTGTAACATGATCACTTCTCCTCTTGGAAAAGATTGTCAAATCATCCATGTAGATGATTATGCACTTTCCAATGATGCCCTTGAAGGAAATATCCATAGCTCTTTGGAATGTAGCTCCAACATTGATCAATCCAAAGGGCATTCTCCGGTAAGCAAAGGTTCCCCATTTTGTAGTGAAGGAAATTTTGTGCCTATCCTCATATTGGACCATGACCTAGTTGTATCCAGAGTACCCATCTAGAAAGGACATCACTTGAGATCCATTGAAAACTTGAAGCACCTCATCCAATGAAGGGACTGGATAATTATCCTTTTTTGATGCTCTATTCAGGTTCTTGAAATCAACACATAGTTTGATTTCTCCATTTTTCTTCCTGACTGGAACCAAGTTTGCAGCCCATGTTGACTGCCATACTGGGAATATGATTTTTGTTGAGAGTAGCTTTTACACTTCCTTCTGAATAATGGGCTCCAAAAAAGAATTAATTGGTTTATGTCTTTGCCCGAATGGCTTAACATTTGACTTGAGGGGGATAGTATGTGTAATGATTGAAGTGTCGTATGTCCTCAAGTCATCATAACTCTAGGCTATCACATCCTGATATGTGTGCAAGGCATCAATAATGTCTTTCCTCTCCTCTAGAGTGCACACCTTACCAATAAAAACATTCTTGACATCAATTTGGGTCCCCATATTGTATGTTTCACATTGATAGTTGAGGGATTCCCTTTTCATTTTCTGCTCCTGATCTCTTATCCTATCCAGATCAAAGATCCTTTCCAATTTCACCATGCCTCTTGGGATGGTATTAGTTTTCAGATTGAGAACCCCTTCTATGTCTATTTCGGCCTCTTGATGCTCAACCTCATCAACACATCACAACTAGTGATAAAATCAAGAATATGCTTATCATCTTCAAATACCTGAAAAATTGGTGACATTGTCAAGCACTAAGGGTACTGGAACAAGTTCCATAGTGAACTTCTTTAAGCTTGAAAGTGATAAGGGTTGTAATGTACTTATTGCTTGTGCCAAAGAATCAACAGTCTGAATCTTACTTCGAGGTATTAGTTGAATGTTGAAGGCATCAAATCCTTTAATAAGATCCCAAATTATGTGTTTATAATTGGCTATCCTTATGTCATGACATGAGTATTGTTTCCTTACTTGCCTAACCACTAGCTCAGAATCTCCAAACACTTGCATAATTTTAACTTTCTTTCTTAATGCCATTAATAGCCAGTGAACTAAAACTTCATACTTAGCTACATTGTTAGTGCACTGGAATTGAAGTCTATGAGTAGCAAAGTATGTTTTACCTTTAGGATTAATCAGCTCAATCCCCACTCCAGCACCTTGCTTGGATTTGGATCCATCAAACCTTAATGTCCAGTAGTCATTAGCTCCTACTTTTCTTGAGATACCCTTGTCCTTGTTGCCACCAGAGGCTCTTCAGGAGGTTTTGGATCCTTCCTTTTTAGACTATTTTGAATACTCTATATGTTTAACTCAATGGTTGGGGTTGTGTTAACATGCCTTTGTATCTATTATATTACAGTTTGACACAAGAAACATTTCAATTCAGAATGAGGAGTATCGTGGACTCTGCAACAATTAGGAAGAAGCAATTCTTTGAATTTCATATTTCTTCCCAGTTGAATATGATCTTCTACACATTTTTGGATAAACTCCTAGAATTTATCCAACAAACTGAGTCGTCTTTCTATCTGGTCATCAAGTTCCTCCATTTGTTTAAATTGTACCTTAGAGCTACTAGCTTCTAATGTGGATTCACCGGAAGATCCCTACAACACCAATATTTCCTTTGTGTTTGAAGTAGGGGAGGCTAGGACATAGTTCCCCATACTAACTTTTGATACCAGTATCTCATTTGAAGTATTCTAATACTCAATAATGACATACTTGTTTCTTGGTTCTCTCTCAATTTTGATCTGATTTGGAACTCCTTTCCAAGGGAGCTACATGTGAAAATGATCTATGGATGTGTATCCATTTAGTGCCTTGGTAAAATTTCTACCCAAGATCAGACCATAGGTGTCAGGAATGTCAACTACCTAAATATTAAGTACTTGTTGCACTCTAGGATTTGAAGCAACTTGCGTGGGAATCATGTTCAGTTCTCCTACTATATTCACCTTTGTTTTGTCCAATTGGGTGACCTTCTTTTGAGAGGCTGCTAGGGTAATACCAAGAGCCCTACAGACAAAAAATGGCATAACATTTGTGGATGTCCTTGAATCCAGCAAGAAATTGTGCAGATTTTTACCAAATATACGAATAGAAATCAGAAAATGAGGGGTTTCCATTTTTCTGTGGAATAAAGTCAACTGTGAGTCAGCTTGTGCAACCTCACCCTTATCTTTTTCTTTACCCCTATCCCTGGCTTGTGATTGACTAGGACCTTTGGGTGCTTGTGAAATAGGAGGCCTTGCAATTGCCTCATTGGTTGCTATTCCTAGTGTTGGTATACTTGAACTAAAGGACCCTAGGACTATATTTCTAATTTCAGGAACTCTTAATAACTCAAAAGAAGAAAGACTCACCTTCACTTTTCTAAGTTCCTCAATGACATATTCTCCCAGGTGTTCCACATTCATGTCAGTTTGGACTTCCTTAGAATGGCTAGTCTTCCTATCCTTTGTTGTATCACCATTGCTTCCTTTGGAAACATCTGGTTGTCCTTCTTTTGAGATGTATTGTGTCGGCACCTGAGGGTAGGAAGGGTTGTTATTGGCATGTGGATCTGGTGGAGTAGTAAAGTGTGTGGATGGGAAGATGTAGTAAATGGTCCCTTAGCTTGTGGATTCCTGTGGGGCTTTCTCTTTAGATTATACTTTCTGACAGGTTGCTGAAACATCTACACTTCTTCAACATCAACCTCTCCTTCATCCAATGGGTCATTTTCATTCTCAGTTTCTTCATCGAATAGCTGAGAGATTTCATCTTCATTGAGTACTTGTTCAGCCTCTCCATTTTGGCTACTTGACTCCTCCTCTGGTTCATTCTCATCCCTTGGGCAAGGGGCATGATTCAAAACAAAAACTAGGAAATCATAGGGATTTGAGGGCACCAATTCTTGTCCAGTGGAGTTGTTTTAAACTTCATATTGAAAGATGGAAGCAACAGTTTGAAATTCAAGGCAATCAAGCTTAGAGTTTTGACTTGTCTTATGAAGCCTACACCATCCAGACAAAGTGGCTTCTGCTAAGTACACCCCACCTGGAGATTTCGCTGGATTGGAAGGTTGATCTAGTGGAGTGGGGAATCCTCCATTGTTAGGCCCATTGTTCCATGACCTATTCTACCTAAGTGGATGTCTTCTTTCAAATCCTTGTCCACCTTGTTGACTTCTATCAAATTTCTAACCAGAACGTTGTCCTCTTTCAAAGTTCTAATTTCGGTCATAGTGCTGCCCTCTATTATAACTTCATTGCATGCTCTTATGACTAGCTTGGAGTTGATTGTTCTAGTTCCTCAACTAGGTTACCTCCATTTTCAGCTTCTTCACTTGCTCAATTAGCTCATCTAACCTTTCCTTATTAGGATTTTTTTAAGGGACTAGATTCACAATGTTTGGGGGAATCCTAACACTCCCATAGAACTAGTAGATTGATTCAAAACTTTCGAGTTCTACAAATATGTAGGGAAACTAGCTTGTGACTATGAATGGAGGGGATGGTTAGCATTTTGTTGAGGATAACCAATCATTAGTTGGACCTAGTTTATTGGATGACCTAGGTGAGGGACCAAAGGCAATTGTGGAATGGGATTCATGATAGGCATGTGATTGGTTAGAGCCTAGTTGAGATATTGGACTTGGCTTGGGTGAGTAGTAGGTTCCAGAGATGGCAGAGGTCCTGACAAGTGTTGTCTCAGGTCTGTATTGACCTTAACAGCCTTTGTATATGTAGTGAGCAAGGTAGTTGGGGGATTAGTTCTCCACTTAAGTAAGGTGGATGTAAGGTTGTCAAGGGCTTCGAAGTAGACCTCTAGGGTAGTGTCCTCATTTCCAACATAAGGTTCTTGAACTCTAGTGTATGCTCGATGGAACCTATTGTTGAATGATACTATAGGCTCATTAACGTCTCTTTTTACCCCAGTAAACTGCATATATAGATCATTAGCACTAATGGGAATCTTAAATTTTAGTAGAAATGCAGCCTCAAGCTTAGCCCAGTTAGAGATGGATGCAGTAGGTAAATGATTACAGCAATAAAATGCCTCCTCTCCTAGAGAATAGGGTAAAATTCTACATGCAACATCCTCATGATTAATCCCTCTATCTCTTAGACAAGTTTGAAGGATCCTAATGTGCTCTTTTGTTGTCCTATTTGGGTCATTCGTGTGAAACTTAGAGCAAAAATGCTCAGGGTTCCTAGGCATAACATTGTAGTTGTTGAATGCCAGAGGTGATGGGTTATTCGCCAAGAAAGCCATTAGTGGAGGTGGTAATGGTCTATGGATGACTAGTTGGGGTTGTGGAATGGAACCAGTCTTAGAATCAGATGAAGATGAGGTGGATGAGGGTGAGGATAGTGGAAATGATGGATTGGATGATGGTTCCTCCCTTCTACTGGTCCTTCTTGACCTGGTTGGAGATGGAAATTCTTGAGACTCTACATCTTCTCCTGGTATAGATCTAGTTCTCCTTTTGAGCCTCTTAGGAGAGATGGCATTTAGAAAATCCTCCAGCTTTCTTGTTCAACCCTCCTTCTAGCACCAATCTTGTTGTTTGATGTTTCTACACAACAACAACTCAAACAGAATTAAATTTATCCTATCTCTCTTGAAAGGTTGGTCTTTATGAACAAAGAGATAAGCCCAAGGTTTCATGAGTGTCAGGTCATGAAAATGCAGTAGAACAAAATCAGTGATAAAATGTGAAAATGCTAGTAATCACAAGGGGTCTTATGCACAAATGCTAGAAGCTCTAAACTCATCATATTTTAAATATGGTGATGCTTTAATTTCTAGTTTTGACCAAATAATAAAAGAAACAACAAAAGATGAGGGTTTCAAAAGTCCTAATGTTAACACTAATTCTAAGATTAACCATGAAAATGATGAAATACTTGGAATGGAATAATCCCTTAAACTAATTTATGTTCGACCCAAGCTATACCTACAATATTGCAAAAAGCAGTGCAATCTTCTAAGGTGTTGAATATTTTCAGACTATAGGCATTCATTCAATAAGACTAGATGAATATCTACAGTTGAACTAATCACATAAATATTAGGTACAGATTGACCTTGCACAACATTCCCACAATCAAGAAGCTGTCAAAAGTATGAACCAGTGATTGCTACAAAACTCCAAGAATTAAATCACAAGTATTACTAACTAAACCTAAGATATATTGAAATATTTCCAAGCAATTTAAAAGATAGAACAAGAACCATGCAAGATTATTCAATGCAAAGAAGGCATCAGTCATAATAGAATGTCCAAACTTTGTATTAAATCATCATATTAGCAACAATTTTGGTTTGTTACAACACTTGCTTGAAATGTAAAAATTAACTTCTAATCTTCTAACATGCTACTCTATTGCTAAATCTACTGTTTACAAGTCTTTTGACTTAGTCTGCCAATCTAAACTAAACCTTACAAATGAGGCCAAAGGCCATACTTATAGAACATTCCTGCATGAACCAGATCTAGGGTTACAAAGAAGTTTAGACACTACCCAAATCGGCCCTAACAACCAACAATAACTCGTTGTCAAGTAATGAATGCAACAAGGACCCCCATTAGATCAATCTAGGATTGCACAAAGTTAGGGAATAGATCCTTGAGCCACACCCACCGTCAATGCTTCACCCACATGGACAACAACGCACATGAAACACAAGCTCGAACACAAGTCATCAGTTAGATCTGAGCTGGGAAAATGAACAAATCAGATTGAGCCAAACCAGGTTCAGAGTTAAGTTCCATCTTGACACCAGTTTCAGCAGAAGAAAGGAAGACCAAAGCAGACCCAAAGTAGAGAAACCAACCCGCAGGCCGAACCCAACGAGATGAAAAAGACATGGAAGCAGGAAGTGGAGACGGAACGGGAATGGGAACCGAACCGTGAACTTTGTAAAAGTTCAGAGTTAAGTTCCATCTCGATCCCGCCTCCAACAAAATGAAAGAAAAGGAAAACCAAGGAAAACCAACCTGAAGGCCGAAGACAAACAAAACAACGGGAAAAACAAGAACGTGAGAGGCAGAGCCGGAATAGGAACAGAAACTAAACCATGAACTTTATGAAAGTTCAAAGTAAGTCCCATCTCGGTTCCATCTCTGGAAAACAAAATAAAAAGCGAAGCAAAGAAAACCTAAGGGAGGAAAGTGACCCTTAGGACAAAAAGAAACAAAATGAAGAAGAGAGAAAAAGAGTGGGAAGCAGAGTCGGAACGGGAATGGGAACAAAACCGAGAACTTAGCCAAAGTTTAAAGTTAATTCCCATCCCAATTTCGCCTCTGGTAGAACAAAAGAAACAAGGTGAACAAGGAAAACCTAAGGGAGGAAACCAACCCTTAGGACCTAAACAAAAACACTAAGGGGAAAAAATAGAAGGCAAAAGAAGACTACCCCAGAGAGGACATCCGCAAGACTCCAAAACCATTAGGAACTCAACATAATGACACCCACAACCAAGGCAAGCACCAAAGACCAAAACCCAAATATGTTCAAAGATAAGCACAAAAGAGGGGGCAAGCCACAGAAACAGGCCAAAAGGGTAGGCCAAGAGAGGGTCCCCACTTTCAGAGGGGCGTGTGTACAAAATTGCACAACAAACACCGAGATTTTCATACGTGGAAACCCTATTAGGGGAAAAACCACGGTGGATGTTAGTCCACAAGATTATACCCTATTAGAAGTATAATGAAAGAAATGAATGGGGAATGCACTTGCATTCAAGCACACTGCCTAGAGCTCACTACTCAAAGGGAAGGCTCACTGCCTTACATAAAATAATCAGATTAAATCCATCTGATGAAGTGGAATTGAGAAATTAGCTTCTACAAAAGCTTGATGACAATTTTGGTTAAGCACAAAAATACTTCTTCACTCTTCGCTCAAACTTCTTCACACTCTTCTCTGAAATCAAATGATCTAATCTTTATTCACACATTTTGTATACATTCACCGAGCATACACCACACACACACACTTCAAAATAAAGAAACAATCACTCTTATATATCCACTACATGAATTTACATCAACAACTCTGTCAGCCACAAATAAAGAGTGAATTATAACTTGTCGGCCCAATTCATGAAAAAATGTCAATGCGTACCAGCTTATGTCAGTCACAACATAATGAAGACCTAAATAAAAATCCATGAGAATGAAAAACAATAAAAAATTAATCCATAAGGATCCACAACACGCTACCACCATCATGTCGGCCAATAATATAAAACACTTGAACACAAAGGAAAATATTCGATCACAAACACATTGATCAACACAGATGTACCACAATGATATAGCATGATCTAGAAACATCACTGGACATCTTAGGAGCATACACAAAAACTTAATTCATCAGAATTGCATTTTCTTCTTCCAAAAACACTTGCTACAGTAACAAAATAATTATAGGAACACAAAACTTCATAACTTTCTTCAATCTTGATGTGCACTACTAAAACTTCCAAATAATATACTAGATAGGCTAAGAAAAAAACCCTTTAATGCATGCCTTCTGACCATCAACATAAAAATCTTTCCATCACTCTACCTTCTCAGCTTTCAGAGACTGCCTACAATATATTTATTACAATTTTCTCAATATCCTCGACATATACAACCTTCAATCAATTAATGCTGATAGTGTTGACATCAATGAAAACCACATATGAGAAACACAACCACAACATCCAAAAATCTCCCCCTTTGGATTGATGCCAACATATTATGTCAAAAATACCATCAACACAACTAACTCTTCTCATAGTACTTTCCACTTACACTTCTACATACATGTCTTCATCAACTCCACACATTTGCACTTTCAACTATTTTCTTCAATATTCTATTGTAACACTGGTAGGATTTTCTCTTAGTGGAGTAACCTAGAAAGATTCTTACATCACTTCTAGCTTCAAACTTTCCTATATCTTAATCTCTTTTGATATAACATCTACTTCCAAAGATTTTGAAATATTTAATAGTAGAATTATAACCAAACCACAGCTGAAAAGGAGTCTTGCGAGAATTACCATTAACATTTACCCAGTTGATAGTATATACAACAGTGCTTACAACTTCTCTCCAGTAGATATGAGGAACATTACCTTCCAACATCATAGTTCTGAAAGCATCTAATATATTTTTGTTCTCTCTCAATAGCTTTGTTCTATTGTGGGGTCTAGGGAGCAGAAAACTATCTTTTTATTCCATGCTCTTCAAAAAATGAATTGAACTCCCAGGAAGTGAATTCACCACCTTTGTCTGATATCAAACATTTGATCTTCAAACTTGTCTCATTATTTTCCATAGCTTTGAAGCTTTGAATTTCTTTAATGCCTCATGTTTTTCTCTTAAGAAAGAAACCCATACCATTCTAGAATAATCATCAATAAGCAACATAAAGTACCTTTCTCCTTGTATAATTTTGATTTTGGATGGACCACATAGATCAATATGTACCAAATCTAGTACTCCATTGGAATGATGTTGTTTGCTCCGAAATGAAATTCTTGTTTGCTTTCCCATCTGACATTCCTTGCATATAGTTTTAGTAGGCTTCACAAACTTAGGTAGATCTATGATTGCTTGTGTGGAGCTTATTTTGATAATGTTATCAAAATTCACATGACACAACCTTCTATTCCATAACCAGATTACATCAACTTGAATAATCAAACAACTTTCACTAGCAGCATTTAAGTGAAAAATATTACCTCTTGTCTTTGTACCTAAAGCAATCACATTTATGGAGCTTCCCAGTATCCTGCACTTACTGTATTTGAACTGAAGATTGTAACCTTTATCAACCATTTGTCCAACACTCAACAACTTGTGCTTCAAATCTTCAACATATAGGACATCATCAGTATTATATTTACCACCAAGAGAAATAGTGCCTCTACCACAAATCACACCAACATTGTTATCTCCAAATCTTACAACACCACCATCATATTTTTCCAAGCTTAGAAACTTGCTTTTCTCACTAGTCATATGATGTGAGCATCCGTTGTCAATCACCCACTCATCCTTCTCAGCAATCCTAGCTGCAAGAGCTTTCTCAATATTTGGATTACTAGCTAATTCAGTGGACACTAGACCATTTTCCTTGATAGCAATGAATACCCATTCATCTTTATTTCCAGTTTATTTATCAAATTTAGCATAATAACATTTATTTTGAAATCTAGACTTATTAGTTTTATACTTAGAAACTATTTTAGGTCACCTTGATGCAAAATGACCTATCTTACTGCAAGAGAAACATTCAATAGGAAACTTTCCTTTGTACTTACCTTGTCCTCTAGCTTCTCTTTTCACAATCAGTGCTTCCAATTCTTCTAGCTCCCTTTCTTCATCTTCAATCAGTTTCATTTTATCTTCATACTTGAATGTCTTCCTAGAGCTCTCTCCCGGATCATATCTTTGTTGGATTTTTCTGAATATAGTAGCTTTGAATGCAGACTCTATCTTAGGAGAAGATTCACAAAATTCACTCAACACAAGGGCAACAAGTTTTCCAATCAGCATGTCTCTTGTCACATTTTTTACTGTCCTGAGCTCTTCAATAGCATGAGCTTTTTTTTGTAAGAAGTAGGCACAAATCTAACTATTTTAGCCATAATCTCATCTTCTTCCAAGATTCCACTGACACATCTAATGCTCATCACTAGTTCAATTACCTTTTGCATGAAGGAAAAAATGTTTTCATCTTCAATCATCTTCATGTTCTCCCACTTTCCTTTTAGAATTTGTAGCTTAGCAACTTTCACTAGTGCATCTCCTTCATACAATGTTTCCAATTTTTTCTAGATCTCATATGCAATCTTCAGACCTATCACATATGTCATCTTTGAATATGTCAAAGCACTTAGCATTGATTCTATAGCCTTGGTATTAGTTTTTGATTCTTTGACCTCATCAACAGTAGAGGGACCATTCTAAGGAATAGTATGTGCATTCTTTGTAATCTTCTAGATAGGCTCACCAATGCAGTTTAAATGACACTCCATTCTAACTTTCCATAGGGAGTAGTTTGTACCATCGAATCTAGGACTATCCTTCTTGTATGATTCCATCTCGGATCACCTCAAGCTATTAAAATTCTTCAAAGGAACTAGCTCTTATACCAATTGTTGGAAAAACAAGGATAGACAATTGAGAGGGGGGTGAATCAGTTGTTAAAAAAATTAAACTTATTCAGCCTTAATTAACCTTTAATTTCAGATCTGATAATTAACAATGAAAACATAAATCAACAATACATCAGAAACACATGAACACCAAGATTTTTATACTTGGAAACCCTGTTAGGGGAAAAACCATGGTGGATGTTAGTCCACAAGATTATACCCTGTTAGATTTATAATGAAAGAAATGAATGGGGAATGCACTTGCATTCAGGAAAACTTCCTAGAGCTCACTACTCAAAGGGAAGGCTCACTACCTTACATAAAATAATCAGATTAAATCCATCTGATGAAGTTGAATTGAAAAATTAGCTTCTACAAAAGCCTGATGATAGTTCTGATTAAGCACGAGAATACTTCTTCACTCTTCGCTCGAACTTCTTCACACTCTGCTCTAAAATCAAATGATCTGATCTTTATTCATATATTTCACATACATTAACTGAGCATACACTACACACACACACTTCAAAATGAAGAAACAATCACTCTTATATATCTACTACATGAATTTACATCAACAACTCTATTGGCCACAAATAAAGAATGAATTACAACTTGTCGGTCCAATTCATGAACAAATCTCAATGCATACCAGCCTAGGTCAGTCACAACATTATGAATACCTAAATCAACATCCTCAAACATAAAACAATAAAAAATTAATCCATAAGGATCCACAACATGCTACCACCATCATGTCGGCCAAGAAAATAAAACCCTCGAACACACAAAGGAAAATCTTCGATCACAAACATGTCAATCAATGTGGACATACAACAATGATATAGCATGATCTAGAAACATCATTGAACATCTCAGGAGCATATGCAACAACTCAATTCATCGGAATTTCATTTTCTTCTTCCAAAAACACTTGCTACAGTAACAGAATAACTGTAGGATTACAAAACTTCATAACTTTCTTCAATCTTGATGCACACCACTGAAACTTGTGGACAACATACTAGATAGGCTCAACAACAAACCCTTTAATGTGTGCCTTTTAACTATAAATGTACAAAAATTTCCATCACTCTAACCTTCTTAGCTTCATAGATTGCCTACAATATATTTATTACAATTTTCTCAATATCCTTGACATATACAACCTTCAATCCATTAATGCTAATAGTATTGACATCAATGACAACCACATATCAAAAGCACAACCAAAACATCCAATAATAGAATCACATGACAATAAAACCACTTCCAAAGGCACACAAACACCAAATGGATACAATAGGCAAGGGAATACTAGGTTTCCATAGTAGGAGTGTCATCACATAGTTTGCTATGGGTTACCCTGGCAAATATTCCTAGGCCTTGACCCCCATCCCGGATTGCCCTAGTAGCCTCTACTGATCTTTGAACCCCATACTACCCTATGTGGAATCAACATACCTCTCATGAGGATGAGGTAGTTGATCTTGCCATTCCAAGCCTTCTCAACTCATCTCAAGCCTAAACGAGCGCTTGAGCCATGAATGAGGCATTCACTTATCTTGATTAATGTGATTACTACCCAACCCCCTAATTCATTTTAGGTTATCTGTTAATTAAGAAACTCCCACATGGGTTACCATAGCACCACTTTGTGTGTCGGCCCCCATTGAGAGCCACTCCCCTACTAAAAAATAGGCGACCCAATAAAATCAAAGGGAAAAGCTACAAGCACATGAAATGAAAACCACAAGACAAATCCTGAACAAGGCATGGACCATCTCCCTCTCAAACACAATTGTAATACATAAAAGGAATGCATGGCTAATGACCCTCAACAACACATCACAAACATCACATCAACCAACTCAAGGTTCAAATATAGCAATTCCACTGATAACATACTTCCCAACACCTCTGAAAGACTAAAAAATCCATAACCACAAAGGACTCCTCTTGTACTTTGGAAATAATATCCAATACCCAATAAGTAACCATAATGCATCACACAAGCAATAATTCCACAATACATTTATTAAACACATGGTGGAGTAAGTTCTTCGTCAATCAAGTGAATAGAAGGGACATCATTACTCAGATTAACACAATGAAACAAAACTAATTTTCTCATCTCCCTAGCTACCAATTATTTAAATATAAAACACATGATCTACCTTAGTATTGACCAATTCCCAAATTCATCCTCAATAAGGTTTTCAATCTTGAAAATACATAAATGTGTTTCAATATTTAAATGTATACATAACCCAACTATTGGAATATAATTTCTAACCAAATAAATTCATATATTTTTTATATAGAGTTGCCCAATTTAATCGCTTAACACAGTCCACTAATTATGAGCACTGGTTTATTTTCTTAATAAAACCATAATATATGTATATGTATGTATATATATATACATACACATCTAAATCTATATAGCTGCAAGAATACTTTTTATATCACAGTTCCTAATGTAAATCATATACCTATAAATGAATACATTTATATATATAACTATATATATAATATATATATAAATCTATATACAATCCAATGCTGAACTAAAATGAAAGAATGTAAATTGAGAAGTGAAATAGAATATAGAAGTGTATGAATACACGACATAAGAATTCAGTACCCTCGTACCCATATTCATCGATTTGATGTAATCTAAAGCCAAAACCATGAACATATAAAGCGATAACATTCAGTTTATCATGCATGAATTCAAGCTAACATGCACTGTTTAACCTTCGAGCCACTGAAGTTTAACCCATATAAGACGCAATATGGACAACGAGTTACAACAAGAGAAAAATTAAAGTAGCCGACACTTTAAATGCCACTAAACGACAGTCCACAAATAACAAGGGGAAGAAACGCCGCTGCCTGGGCAAGGAATTCAATATTTATCCAAGATGAGTATTATGGTTACCATTCTAGAGTTCATCCAAAGCAAAATAAAGGGGTGAGTTAACATTGAATCTACAGACTATGGCATACTGAGCAAGATTCACACTCAACGATTGAATGTCAACATAGTAATTCCACAACGATGGAGTTTAATAGTATCTCCAACAATTCCATTACCCATCGGTTGAAATGAATGGATACACACTACCAAACATTCCATGATATCATCTAGTTCGTAGTAATATTTATACATAAGTTGATCGACGCCTTTAATCGAATCAAATATGTTTAGATATATTCTAAAACTAGGGAAATGCCTTAAGGAAGAGACGATGCCATGCGTGGTGCGGCTGAATAGTAAGTAGATTGATGAAAGAAAGAGGAAAAAAAGATACCTTGATGTAGCACTGAGACGAAAGTCACAAAATGGTACAAGCTATTAGCAAGAGCTAAATCACACTCACCAACATAGGAAACATATACCAAGCTAGAAAATTTGACTTGGCAGTAGAAAACAACAAGGTATTTTATATTCAAGGCTCTTATTTAATGATTTGATACTATAGCTTAATGTTTCAAATAAAATAATCACTCATATGTCGCCATAGGGAGTCTACATAGCACTCATACAACTATTAGAGTTATAAAAGGAGGACTCCCAAGAACGAACAAATTTCCATCAAGAAAATAATAAAGAAGAGAAGTTTGAGAGGTTCACAAAGGACCGCAATGGTTGTCAAATATACACATAAAGGGTTCATTTAAGCTTTCAGAAAAACAAATAAATAATGATTTACAGAATACACACAAGCGAATTGGCAGAGAGAATCCAAAAACCTTTCCAAATTTTTCATTTATTATTTATTTCAACTCAAAATTAAGCAGAAGAGACAAAGAGCAATGGGACCTAGTTTGAATGAGTAGCTCAGCTAAGGATTGATGTTGAGATCAATCTCAACAATTTGTAGCTTCAGCTTCTTCAAAGATTCAACAATTACTGCATGATCCAATTTCAAAACCCCCAAAACCAGTAAAAAAACTTCCAAAACCCCAAAAAGATTCACGGGAACAAGAAGCAAGATTAGTTTTTCCATAATTTATGCAACAACCCCCTTTCTTTAGCAACTTAATAAATTTATTAACCATTTCCCCACTCTCCATTGCAACCTCCACTTCTTTAAATTAATCATTATTTTATAATTTTTTCTTGTCATATCTTGCAATTACACACAATTAAATTAACTATTATAATATTTAGTTTATTTAATTTATTCTTTGATATAGTTTGTTTGCACAATCACATCAATTTAATATATTCATTTAAATATTTCTTTTTAACCATAAATTTTAATTTATTAAAATCAAATAAGAACTTTAATAAATTTTATTTAATCAATACCTCAATTGTATACAAGATTTTATTTTAATTATCCCGAAGTCTTTTAATTTTGATAATATTTATTTTAACATAATAATCAAATAAAATCACTAATCATGAACATTACTCAAATGAACATACTGTCAAGCCATACCAAACTACAAAGCAAAACAGAAGGAAAAACGGTAACAACATCGACAAAACAACTCAAACTAACCACATAACATGGAATGGTAAACAAACACTCATAATCATCAAGGATGATGGCTCAACATAGGGGAACCTGATGCTATCTCCAAATCAACTATCTCCATTGGGTATAAGGCATGCTCAAACCTAGAAATCTAGGTGGAGTCGATGCCCGATACCTGCAACAAACCACACAATCAAACATGTACATAAAAAAACAATTAAACAAACCATGAAGGGAAAATCATAGCATCACAGGGCACTTGTAAGCGAGAGGTGTGACACTATTCCCCTTCACCAAAATACATCAATGTACAATAATCAAATACTAAAATCATGATAAGAACTTACATCAAATAATCACATAATGCTCATAGCAATAATAACCCACTCTATCAATTAAAATGATCTACTAAGCATGGTGTAAGCATAAACATCAGTGATAAAACACTATCAACTATCATCATAGTAATGAGTCCAAAATCGAGAAATGTTTCATAGTGTCCAAGTATATCAAGTAACTATCAAAAATAGAAGGAAAAATAAGGTGCACATTTATTTTAATGTAATTATTAAATAAAAGAAGTAATCATGAACATTAATCAAATTAACATACCGTCAATCCATACTGGACCGCAAAGTGAAACAAAAGGAAAACCGACAACATCGACAAAACAACTCGAACTAACCACATAACAAGGAACGATAAACAAACACTCATACTCATCAAGGATGATGGATCAACATAGGGGAACTCAATGCTATCTCCAAATCAAATACCTCCATTGGGTATAAGGCACACTCAAACCTAAAAATCTAGGTGGAGTCGATGCCTGGTACCTGCAACCTATAGCAAACTACACGGTCAAACATGTATATAGACAAACAGTCAAACACCCTGTGAAGGGAAAATTGCAGTGTCGCGGGGCACTCACAAGTGAGAGGTGTGAAATTGTTCCCCTTCACCAAATACATCAACGTATAATAATAAGATACTAAAATCATGATAAGACCTTACATCTAATAATCCCATAATACTCATAGCAATAATAACCCACTCTATCAATTAAACTGATCTACTAAGCATGGTATAAGCATAAACATCAGTGATAAAACAATATCAACTATCATCATAGTAATGAGTCCAAAATCAAGCAATGTGTCATAATGTCCAATTATATCAAGTAACTATTGGAAATAGAAGGAAAATAAAGGGGCACTACAAAATTGATCTTCAAATGTTGAGTATATGGTCAAATAAGTAGGCACTGGGGTTGTACACATTTCTATATCTTCTATAATTATTTGTTGACTCTTAGGTATAACTGATCTTCTAGTAAATTTTAAACCTATGATGGATAGAGCTTACAATTTGAGTTGACCATGAATTCTAGGCTTGAATGTACTTAGTAATTGTAGGTGGAGGGGTTTCGTCCTCACCTAGAAATGCCTTGAACAAAGGTTTGCATCTGTATTTGAGCTAGGAAAATAGATGCAATAACAATTAATCATCCAAAAGTGTCCTCAAAATCATCCACAAAACTTATTTTATAGTAATTGAAAAATAGGTCCATAGGGCCCAAATTTGGGCACCATAATTTGATCGAGTGACTAGATAGAAAAAATGAGATTGATGGTTTTAAAAAAGTTACAATTCAATCATTCTTTCTACTAGTTAAATATTATAAATCAATTATATTGTGTAGAAAGAAACTAATATATGGACCAAAAAAATACTTGAAATAATTTTTTAAGTCCCAAAAATGTAAAGATGATTCCCAAGAAGAAAGCAATATTATCTTATTATAAGTGACTAGACAGAGAAAACAAGATTAATGGTTTTGAAAAGGTAGTAGTTTAATCATCCTTCCTACTAGTTTAACAAATCAAATCAAGTATATATTGTACAAAGAAACTAATATATGGACCGAAAAATTACTTGAAATAATTATTTCAGTCCCAAAAATGTATTTTTGTAGGAAAATGTACAACAAACCTTCCATTTTAGTAGATTATCTAGGGTGGAATACATTAAGAAAGAGCTTGTTCCAAAATCTCCAATGATATGATCCTTTCTTAGATAAAATATCAAAATCCATTTTAGTAGTCATATCTATGTTACAAATTGGGTTCCTCCATGGAAAATACTCATGTAATACAATTACACTTTTGATCAAGGGATCAAGGTAACACAGGCTTTCCTTGTGAAAATGTTTTGAAATATCCCAAAATAATGAACTTAACTAACATTAGCCATTCATATAAAATGAAAATTACTATTTTTTCTCATTTCTCATATCATGTAACAGTACTTCAATGGATTGTAGCACAATTTTGGGCAATATGTATACAAGATTGCAACACACTAAGGAAGATATATATCCCATGCTTTGATAAACCCTATCCAATGCAACATTCTTAGAAAAACATTCATAACAAAGCTTGTAGATGTAGCATCTTCTAAATCCTCACACTTATAGGTTTAAATGGGTTATATATGTTTTTATGGTATCATCTGAATATATAAGGAACATTGGGCCTTTTCTAAAGATTAGCACCATTAAAAGGATCGATCTCACAAGATAAAATCGGTGGCATGCCTCCACTACTTCTCTATAATCATAGTCTCTATCCACTCTTACATTGTGAACCATGTTCCAAGAGCTTAGCTAATACATTGAAAAATAGGTTCATAGGGATCAAATTTGGGTAGCATAATTTGAATTTGAATTTTAAAATATTTTTTATGCTTATTATTTTATTATTTCTATTGGATATTTATTACTTATAACTATTGTGGTGCTTAAAAATACATTTCTTGTTAAAATAGGGTTTTGGGGTCTGACCAAGCTCATAATGGACATGCCAATGGTACTTAGCCACATTAAGCACTAAAAATTGAAAGGAATGGTTGCAACCATGCATCTTCTCACTTTTGTTTTCTCATATATTGCAAAACTAGTTAAGTCAAATTTATTTCTATCACAATTATTTTACTGTATAGGTGGGTGAGAATAGATTCTCTAGATAGGTCTTTTTAGGTGACTCTTAGCTAGTAATTGACTATAAAACAACATAAGTAGATGATTACAAGACTTATCCATTCACTTTAGAGGGAAATTCCCTCTAACCAGTCTTTGTCCTAATATTTGTTCCTATTGTAATAAAAATAATAGTAGAATGCATTTTTTGCTTAGTTGCACATATATTTACTATTAGACACACTAGTGTTGACTTAGACTAAATATTATGCTACAATTAAATTTAGAGCATGCACATAAGTTTCACATGTATATGGTATATTGGTAACACAATTTTTTGCTATGTCTTATGTGTTGGCACATTATTGTCATTGATGTCAAAAGGGGATCACATGTGAGATGGAATTGATCCTGCATGATGGAGAGTCAACATTGATGCCAAAGTGATGTCATTGATGTCTGAGGAAGATGATGAATTGTGGATCTAGAAGATAGAGTGAATGTTGCAAATGTTGTTCAAAGTATTACATTAATGTCATGAAAGTCTATCATGTTGTTGTAGTGAAGTTCCTTCAGTGCTCAAAAATAAAAATATGATTTTAGATTCGACATGGGTTTTCGGAGAGTAGCTTAGAAAAGTGTTCTATAGGACCAAAGGTTGAAGGCTATGCTCAAAATAGGATTACCTATGCTCATGGCCTGAATTGGGGTTTTGGAATTAAACCCTTGTGTTGGCAGTCTTGGTGACTTAATAGTCTTCTATTATGTCGTTGATTGCTGGTTGGAGGTTGTAGGTCATCTAAGTTACAACTATGGCCTTTAAGATCATTTAGTGATTGATCCCTTCACCTTGTTACTCAGTTATTGTCACCAAGTGGTTCCACTAGATATCATGCATCGTGAAAAGATAGGAGGAATTGGTTTATAATTTAGCGATATGCGATGAATGGTTATCACTTGATCTCACACTTCATGAAAAGAAGATTGAAGTTTGTTTTAAGATAAACAATTCATGATGGAGAATGTTTAATGGTCATGATCAATGTGATCAAATGACATGTAGTAATGGAGGATAGTACCTTGGTGGGGCAAGTGACATGTGGTGTCATATCACATGATCGCTTCACATCATTTTTGTGAAGCGAAATGACATGGCGATTTGAGTGATATGCATTGTATGAGCGAGATTGAATAAAAGATATCCAATGGATGACATTGCATCATAGGGTCTTAGTTCATCATGGTTATGTGTTCAAAGAAAGTTAATCTTTCAACGATGATTGAAAAGGGCTAAGTGGTAGTGGATTTTGATGTCAGCAACACACACACGATATAAGCTTGCCATCTCATGGATATTTTGTGGGGTCGTTGTTAGTACCAAAAAGATTTCAATAGATGGTGAAAATTGTTCAACAGTTGATTCAACAATGATCTTTTCCTTGAATTTCATCACAGATAAGAATGATGATATCCATAGCATATCAGTGATATGCGATGGATTTTAAAGGTAGGTGATTGGATGATAATTTCTACATCATGGAATTGGATGTGATTATTCTAAAGGTGTTGGTGATATGAGATGGTCATGAAGGATATGATCAACGAAGGAGATTTAAAATGATAGCTTATCGGATGGTCATGATTTAAAGTTGTGATGATGAATGAAGAATGCAAGATCATTGTGTGAAGGTTGGGGATCAATGGTCCAGATTTAAACAAGGCAATCACAAATGACTAACTACGGGTAAATAGGGTTTCACCTGTATACAATATTGGAGATGGAAATTTATTCATATAACTACCTCAACGATAGATGTAATGTGATATGATGCATATAATGATGGAAAAAATTGCCATAAAGACAAAGATCAAGATCAGATTGAATGATCATGAGAGAGAATTAACTACATATCCGATCTTAGGGTTTGAAAGAATGAAAATGAAGGAAAATACTTTGCACCAGGAATTAATGTTGTGTGGCACAGTGTAACCAAAGGACAGTGAAGAAGATATTCACCCTAACAAATGATCTAACTAGGGTAAAATATCCTGAGGAAATCATGATTAAAGTGCTCTACACAAAATAGATGAGTAGAGTGTCTAAGGTGGTAAGAAGAAAAAAGGAAGTGTGGTCCTAAGCTCCTGAATCGATAGACTCAAAAATAGAAAAGGAGAGTTGTAGAAGAGTATATAAGTGCATTAAGGTAGAAATATAATGCACTAAAGAAGAAGGAGAGGAACATATCTAAATTAGTAGAGTGCAGAGCAATGAATAGAGTTGTTGTGACAGTAACATATAGTTGAATGTTTATAGAGTAAGTTGTAACATTGGATAAATTTCCTTAGGAACAAATTGTAATAATCTTGAATGTTGTAAATCTGATTGGTTGGTACCATCAAATAACTGATTTTGTGCTCAATTCAAAGGATAGGTGTCTCCTTAGAGTTGGTTCCCTTAAAAATTGTATCAAAGGATCTCATTATGAGGTTAGATTAGGATAGTAGCTCCTAGTAGAAATTTCTCACTATGGTTTTTCTCATCTTGGTTTTTCCATGTATATTTTTTGTTATGTGTTTATGTTTTTTATGTGCATGTGTTTGTCATATATTTAGTTTTAATTTTCACATCTAGCTTTGAAGTGTCAGGACTGCTCTTTAGAAAAGAAGGCTAAATTTTTTCTATCTACTGATTCACCCCACCTCTCAGTAGATTGTTGTGTTCCAACAATTGGTATTAGAGCCTTGGGTTCCCTAGGAGAAGCTTAATCAACTTGGGTAGGTCCTTGAATTTATGAACATAAATGGTCAATCAGGAAACCTCCTCCTCAACCAAGCCAAATAATTTTTATGGAATAAATTATGCCTATTGGAACTCATTAATAAAAGGATATTTGGGATCCTTAGGTTTTGACATTTGGATGTCTGTGGTAATTGGATACACACCACCTACCACACCACCTAATAATGTTGTAGCTAAAAAGGACTTTGAGAACAATTAAAAAGAATGGTTCACTATCCTGAATAGTTTATCTAGGTCAGTGCATAACAAAGTTATGTATTGTAAGAATTCACAAGATGTTTGGGATACATTAAAGAAGATTTATGAAGGAGATGACACAGTAAAGCTGGAAAAGCTACAAATATTGAAAGCTATATTTGAAGGCTTATGAATGTTAGGGGAAGAAAATATTGCATACTATATTATGAGAGTTAATGATATTATGAACTCTATCAAAGGATATGGAGAAGAGATGAAAGATGATATGGTTGTATTAAAAGTTCTTAGATCAATGACATACAAGTATGATTCTAAGATCTTGGCTATAGAAGAAGGGAGAGAAATAGACAAACTAACTTTGAATGAGCTACATGAAATATACATGGCCTGTGAGATGAGGATGAGAGACAAAGAACCATCTAGGAAATAAGTTTCTTTCAAAATAGTTAAGGAGAAGGATGTGCCTCCCAAGAAAGACAAGGAAAAAATGACTCTATCCAAGGATGATGAGACTAATGAAGAGGAGGCAAAATTCATTAGGAGACTAAGAAGAGGATCTAGAAAATAAAAAGGTAAGCTTCCCTTCAAATGATTTGATTGTGGAAAAGTAGGTCATTTATCTACTAAATGCTTACAATAAGAAAGGAAACTCTGAACAAGAGGTAGGTGATAAAATGAAGAAACCTCACTACCCTAAAAGAAGAAATTTTCAGAAGAAAAAGAAAAGTATATACATCCAAGAAGATAGTGATGTATCATACTACAATAGATCAGATGATGAACAAAACTATGCTTTTGTTGCTAGAAATAATGATTTTCTCTTCATGGAAAAAGAGCTTGAGGAGCAGATAAATGAAAAGGCTGAAGAACCCCTTGAAGAGGGTGAAGAAGGAGTAGTTGACCTGGAAGGAGAACTCATATATTTCCTAGATTAGATCGATGAGATGAGATTAAGAAGTTGAAAAAGGAGAACATGCAACAAAATAAACTTGCAAAAAAAGAGTCAGACAAACTAAGCAAAGAACTTGAAGAATTTACCCATAATGTGGTAGATTTGATGCTAAAACTAGGAATCCAAGATAGTAGGAGATGAAATTCAGTTCAAGCTGCAATCTAAAGCAGACAAATGCATGAATCTTGAGGAAGAAATTTTTACTCTAAGAAGGGATTTGGCTAAGGTGAATGAACAAATAGAGAAAGGACTCAAGTTGAAAATTGGGTCAAATATTTTAGATGAATTATTGAGCTCCCAAAAGCTTGCAAACAAAGAAAAATTAGGCTTAGGTCTAGAGAAAGGGTAAAGCTCCTTTTTTGATGTGTCTAAAAAATTATATGAAAGATTCACAGAAGAAGAAAAGTCTAAATCTATCAAGGAAGATAAATGCAAAGGAGGTGATTGCAATGGGAAATCTATAGATGAGAATAAGACCAAGGAAGAAAAGAAGCCTGCTGTAGACAAGAAGGATAACCAATCAGATCCTAATTGCCGGAAGAACAATAAAATCTTCAAAAGGATTGACGTTGATGGGTTTAATAGGGTGAGAAACTCAAGAAGGTGGATGCACAAAAACCCCTCTCCTCTAGTACCAAATTTTGTGACCAGGTATTCCACATATTTTTATGGATATTGCTATTCATGTAATCAATTTGGTCATAGAGCTAGAGAATGTAGAATCATTCCTAAAAGGAGTGAAAATTTTGAAAGTAAAAATTCATTTTCTTCTTTACTTGACATGAATATAGTTTGCAATAACTGTAATAAGTCTGGTGACTTAGCTAAAAAATGTATAACCAAGGTTTACAAAACCAAATGTTAAGAAGGAGAAAAAGAAAATATTATCTCCTAAGACAAACAAAGAACCAAATAATAAGGAGAAGATGGTAGGAAAGACATAAAAAAAAAAAAAAAATTATGGAAAGAAAAGGGAGAAAACTCCACACAATCATTGATTACAAAAACAAATTTGCATGCCAAGAATAAAAATATATGGGTGATAGATGTTGGAATCAAGCAAAACTAAGAGGGGGGTGAATCAATGTTCTATAATTTCTAACTTTATTGATCTTATTCTTCAAGCATTTAAAACATTCATTCAAATGAAATATGCATGAATATAAAATACACAACCACAACACCATAACACATGAATTTTTACATGGAAACCCTATTAGGGGAAAAACCACGGTGGATGACCAATCCATAATATGATCTAAGTATACTCAAATGAACTTTACAATATGGGGGTTGTACTTGCATTCAAGTGCACTGCCTAGAGCTCACTAATCAAAGAAGACTCACTGTCTTAAAAAGAAACTCAGATTAAGACCATATAAGAATATGAACTAGGAAAATAACATCTACATATTCTTGATTATAGTTTTAGTTAGGCTCAATACTCGATCTTCTGTCCTTTAGACTAATTTTTCACTTCTGCTCTATTCTACTTAGAATCGCAACACAAATCCTTTATGCACAAGTGAAACTATGCATAATCACTCTTCTCCTCTTCTCTTATTCATAATTCACATCAACACACTTCATGATTTATTCAAAATGATATGAACAATCTCATATATATATCCATAACTAAGAATTTAATAATAATATGTCGGCTTCAATAGAACAAAAGAATATTTACAATTGTTGGCTCAAATCATGAGTAAAGTATAATTCACATCCATAACGGTCGGCCAAAACTTAGCTAGGACCCAAAAAAAATTCTCAAACACAAAAATACTTTAATGATTGCTTCCCAAACATCTGCAACATGATACATTCACGAAGTCGGCTCCAGTAATGATAAAGCAAAGAATTAGCCAACTAGATCTTCCAAATCGCACACAGTTCAATACGAGGCACTGAGATTCACGGATAACACAAAGCATACACCAATCAATCTTCCCTGAGATATGCAGCATAAAATATTAACAAAAAATATTCATATGAATCGATGAACACAAAAATGTCAGATACTCTATTCTTCCTTAACTATTTGCAATCTGACTATCGATAGAATCAAATGATGATGCACGGATCCAATCACCGACTAGGGTTTCCATCAATGACAACACCAAATGATATTCGTAGTGTCTCTTGCCAAAAATCTCCCCCTTTGGCATTGATGGAAACACTTAGTGAAAAATGACTAAGTGTCAGATCAGTACCAACATCAATTACATTGCCAAAAATTTCAAAAACCAAACTCTTCTCCAAAATACAATTCTCCCCCTAAGATGATTATGCATTTTTCACTCTACTACTCTCTCCCATTGACAAAAATGGAAAAGGAAAGAATCCTCATACCAAAAAAAATTTAAAAAAATTGCTATGAACAAACTGCTTATGTACAAACAGGCTTCTTCAACTCACATAAACTTGAAAATATCTGGAAAATATTTCTTCAACATGGTCAAATTCGTGTCCCAAACCCTTTTGAGACTCTCCAAGAATGTTATGTGTCCACAAACCAAGTAGGATTGTGTCTCTGTAGACTCAAGGTTTAATGGATCACCATCTGCTTTAGCATCTTTAGCTTCTTTCAATGCACTTGACATAATTTCTATCTTTGGGCCAATTAGGCCTCTAAGTTCACATGCTCTTGCAACAATTTTGTCATTTTAATTCTTCAAGCTCTTTATTTTGTCAAGCAAGGATATCACTTCACCTTCTAAATTTCCTATGCCACTAGTTAAAGGATCAAAAACATCATAAATAGTAGCTCATTGTTTTTGTAGATCCTTAACCTTCTTCTCATTGTCATCAGTGAATTTTGTCAAAGAGAAACAAGAGTTATAAATATTTCCACCTTCAGATAGAGCATTTTGGATATTTTCCACATAGGTGGCTAACAGAGTTATCCTTTGTTATCATTTCTTTCAGTCCATTTAATCTTTTGGCATAAAATTCCTTTTGAACTTTAATCATAGTTGATTTCTCAAGTGACTCGAAGTGAGTACTTACAAAGTTGATAAGCTTATTTAGTTCATTGGAGGAGGAACCGATCGGATCTTTGACATGAGTGGGCATTATCTTTTCTAGGACTCCGGATGCAAGATTTAGGAGTTCACTGTCCTCAATATGAGACTTCAATAGTTCTTTGGATTTTTCCTAGGAAAATGATGCTACTTTCATTTTTCGATTTGGAGAAAGAGTAGATAGGTCGATCAGACCCTCAATCAATTTAGGATCAAATTCTTCTTTTTTCTCTACCAAAAATTTCTTCTCCTTGCCTCTATAGTTTCTCTTGCTTCTACTGGAATTTCCTTCATATCAAATTTCTTCTAGTCTTCAGCCATTGCATCCTCAGCTGCAAGTTCTTGCTTATCTTCAAGAATTTCCACTTTCTCAACTAATACAATTTTCGGAACTTCAGTTTCCATAGGTATTTCTACAGTGTCCACTTCAGGAGGAATCTGAATATCCTTAGTTGTATCTTTTTTTTTCTTCTTCTTCTTCTCTCGGACTAGATGAGACAACATGTGTTCCTTTAGGGACAACATCAATTATGTTGTTTAACAAAACTTTTCTTAGAATTTGTTCAGTTTCTTCTGCAACTTCTTAGTTTGACCAATCATGAGCTTATTCACTCTTATTTTTCTCTTTAATTACTTTTTGGCTTTATTCAGTATTGACTTCATTTCTTTCATAAATACCACTAGACACAATTCAACAAGAATTATTTCTCTCATCTTCTCTTCTTATGATCTAGCGTTTACTCTCCTCATCTCCAAAATCTCATATAATCTTTTAGGTAAATTAGGCATTATTTCAATAATAACTTTATTAAAAATATTCAAATGTTTTATTGTTGCCTCCTCAAGGGTTCTTTGATCAGATTTATCAAAAGATTCATACCATTTGCAAAGTGGCTTGAGATTCCCATCCTTAACCAAATATTTTTCAACTTCTTCTACAGACATACCTGGTTGGTTAGATTTTTCCTTCTTCCGTGCTTGGTCATCTTCATTGGAGGGCTTGATTTTAGTAACTATTGCTGCCTTAGTACCTTGATGCTTAATTTCTCTAACTCCTTCATCAGACTCTGTTTCTTCATCTTTAGAAACTGCCACATAGACTCTTTTGCTTTTATCCTTCTTCCTTTTTCCTTCCTTACTAGATTCCTTAGATTGAGTTTTTATAGAGATTGTATTTTTTGTAGGGGTGGATAGGGATGCAAAGCTTATAGTTGACCTAGCTCGGGTAGATGGTGTTTCTAGACCAAAAGACTTAGCTTTTGGTACCTCTTTTTCTGCTTGAGCTTCTTCTCTTTTCCTTCTAGCTTCTTTTAATTTTTCTATCGGTATGCCCATACTTTTTGCTAAGACTTCCACCTCTTTTCTAAATCTTTTGACTAACACAGGATTTCTGAGTTCATTGTGTACTTTTATATTCTTTTCTGCATAAGTACCACATCTTTCTTTTGATGGATCTAGAGGCTTGCTCAATAAATGTTCCACATACATTTATAGAATGCACTCTTCAACTTCATAGCCCATCAACATGATCCAGACTATTTTGGGATCAATGGCTTCCATCATGCATTGATCAATATCTACCATAAAGAAAATTGTATCCTTATATTTCTCTACAATGGAAGTAGGAATTATTTCTCTGGCCTGCATCATATTCTGATTTTTTTAAAAATATCCCCAGATAGTGGTGTTTTTTGTCTTAATATTTGAAAATATTTGAAAGAGATCTCTGATCTGAGCAGCTACTGGTTTATCTTTTTTCCAATGAACCTTTCTGAATCCCGGAACCTCATTCATGAAGTAAAAGAATAAGCATAATAGAATGTTACCATAATTAAAGGAATCTTTCTTATATTTCTTGATCTTACCCAGATTTTCCATCAACTGACTTCTTAGCAACTCAATAGATCATAGTTTTTATTTTCCTTTACCATCTGATAGGCTACATAAATGGTTGTACCATACACAATTTTTTCTCGGCTGGAATGATATATTTTTTACCCAATAACCATAGATGCAAATTTGACATCTACATCAACAATGTCATCGATTTTCATTTCTCTTTTGGCATACTTAGAACCTGTTGCATCAGTGACGGTTTGATTTTTCACTGATTTTAGAATTGGTAATCCATCGAAAGAATTTAGACCTGTTACGACATTGATAACCTCCTTTGTAATCCTGAAGGGTATACTTAACCACATGAATTCTTCATGAACTCGACTCAAAATGTAACATACCCATTCACTCTCCTCAAACATGGGGAATTGAATAATTTGTGTAAATTTATTTTCTTGTAGGGTTTTATATTCCGACTTCACACATAAATCTTCACCTATAATGTGATTGTTATACAAATTCAACAATTGTGAGCTTCTTGTTGGCCTTGCCATTGCACCAAAAGATCAAATTTTCAATGCTCGATACAAGCATCAGTTAAGATCCATGAGAGGCGGTTAAACCATGTCGTGAACCTAAAGGGAGATGCTAGTGGTTAGTCCAACAATTCCCTCCTTAGTGTCAACCGAGGGGTTTGAACCTATGACCAACTTTGATACCAATTGTTGGCCTTGTCGTTGCACCAAAATATCGACCTATCAATGCTTGATACAAGCATCAGTTAAGATCCCTGGGAGGTGATTAAACCATGTTGTGAACCCAAAGGGAGATGCTGGCGGTTAATCCAACACTTCCTAGCTCTTCAATATTTGCATGAATATAAGCCCTAACATCTTCTATGTGTAACACATCATACATAATGGATGAAAAAGCTCCTAACGGGTTAGTCCCAATAGACTTGTAGGGATTCCATTTGAATTTGGGATGGGGTATGTCCTTAACTTCAACTACCAATGGAGTAGCCATTTTCACTAATTCACAATTTCACAGGGTTTAGACGATAAATACCTTTACCTCGGATCACAGTTTGATTGTTGAAAGCTACTTTACACTTTAATTTCACCTCAACTCGCCAAGGTTCACCTCAAAGCTCTCCAAATTTATTTTCTTCAAAATGGAAAGTGACAAATGAATGATAAAAAGGACCTTTTATCACTTGTATACTTAACCCTTTTTATCACAATAAATGTTTTTACCCTAACTCATCCAGTTACCCCAATTTCATGTGTTGTGACAGATAAATCTTCTACAGACCTCCAATATTGCATAATACTTTTTCCAATAGGTTCAACAAAATTTGTAGAAAATCTATGGACTTACTGAACTTATCCACATCTTGGTGTCAGTTACTAGTAGGGGGTTAAGATATTTTCTTGATAGCTCCCCCTAGGCCAAAGGCCTAAAACTAATTCCTGGATGAACTACTAGAAGAAGGTTCTGGTGCTGGTACATTTCCTTCATCAGTGGGACTTTTCTTCACCGATTTCTTCTACATTTGCTTCCTGATCACATCTGTAGTGACTTTTCCCTTAACATCCTTCTACATGTTTCTCCTTTGATTTACTAGACTTTTTCTATTCCAACAAAATCTAGCAATGTGACCAAATTTGTTGCAGTTATAGCATACAACATTTTTTGGTCCAGACTAGTTGTTCCACTGATTTTCTTTTGATTTGCACCGGTTAGCAGTATGCCCAAATCTATTGCATGTATAACATTTGACATTTCTATGAAAAAATTTCATCATTTGACTTTTGACCAAACTTGTTGCAATTAAAACACTGACTAGAGAATGATGGACCAATTTGATTCATCCTACTTCTACACTAAGAAGCCATATGACCAAATTTATTGCAAGTAAAACAATAACCATTGAATCTTTGAGCATTAGGTTGTCTTACCGGATTTCTTCCAGCTCTATTCCTCTTATTTTCTTGCCTAGGTCTCCTTTAACCAGATCTGGAAATTTCTCCTTCTTCATAACCAAGACCTCACTTGTCACCATTTTTCCTCTAACTGCTAATTAGTTCATAAAGTTTTTCTGAGATAACTTTGAGCTTTTCTTTGTACTCATTTGCAATAGCAAGTTCATTTATGAGATCATCAATCTGTTTTTCAAGTACTTCCTCATTATTTTTAGATTGTTCCAATTTAATATCCAAATGGTTGCATACTTAAGATTTTTCTTTTAGAGACTATGCAAGGTCATTCTTCTTCCTGTCTTCAATCTCCTTGGTCATCCTCATCATGATAGATTCCATTTCATGCTTTAGGATTGTATTATCTCTGGTAAGCTTTTCAAATTATTCTATCTTTTCCTTTAGAGCTTGACTCAGTTCCTCATTTTCAATTCTTTTAATATCATTCTTCTTAATCTGATCACATAGTTCCTTTCTCTTCTCCCTAGACTTGTTGATTTTATCTTTCAATGACTCAATGAATTTTCAGCATCTGTGAGGTTTTTTTGTAATTTATGAACTTCAGATTTTGACTAATCAAGATCATCTAGGGCCACCATAAGTTTTTGTTGAAGACTGCTTGAATCCATTGAAACACTTTCCAAGATCTCCCCAAGTTGTTAGACTTATTCTTATGAGGAACTAGCTTTGATACCAATTGTTGGAATCAAGCAACACTGAGAGTTGGGGGTGAATCAGTGTTCTACAATTTCTAGCTTTATTGATCTTATTCTTCAAGAATTTAAAACATTCATTCAAATGAAATATGCATGAATATAAAACACACAACCACAACACCATAACATGGGAATTTTTATGTGGAAACCATGTTAGAGGAAAAACCACGGTGGATGGCCAATCCACAATATGATATGAGTATACTCAAATGAAGTTTACAAATGGGGAATGCACTTTCATTTAGGCGCACTGCCTAGAGATCATTGGTCGAAGAAGACTCATTATCTTACAAAGAAAGTTAGATTAAAACCATATGAGAATTTGAATTGAGAAAATAACACCTACATATGCTTGATTATAGTTTCAATTAGGCTCAATACTTGATGTTTTTTCCTTCAGACTAATTTTGCACTTTTTCTCAGTTCTGCTTAGACTCACAACTCAAATCCTTTATGCACAATTGAAACTATGCATAATTGCTCTTTTGTTCTGCTCTTATTCACAATTCGCATCAACACACTTCATGATCTACTCAAAATTATATGAATGATGTTATATATATATCCGAAACTAAGAATTTAATCACAATATGTCAGATTCAATAGAACAAAAGAATATTTACAATTGTTGGATCAAATCATGAGTAAAGTATAATGCACATCCATAATGGTCAGCCACAACTTAGCTAGGACCCATACAAAGATGCTCTAACACAAAAGTACTCAAATGATTACTTCTCAAACATCCGTGACATGATACATTGACGAAGTTGGCTCCAATATTGACAAAGTAGAGAATTAGCCAACTGGATCTTCCAACTCACACATGGATCAATACAAGGCACTGAGATTCACAGATAACACAAAGCATACACCATTCAATCTTCCCTAAGATACATAGCAAAAAATATTAACAAAAAATCTTCATGTGAATCGAAGAATACAAAATTGTCGGATGTTGTGTTCTTCCTTAACTATTTGCAATCTGACTACCGGTAGGATCAAATGATGATGCATGGATACAATCAATGACTAGGGTTTAAATCAATGAAAACACCACATGATATTTGTAGTGTCTCTTGCCAACAATAGATAGTGGTTGCTCCAAGCACAAGATTGGAGATAAGAGAAATTTCATCAAACTCAAGAAATGTAATGGAGGATCTATGAGTTTGGGCGATGAAACCATAGTCAAAATATGTGGTAAAGGCATCATAAGTCTAGATGTAAAAATCCCCCAAAAAAATGTCTTATATTTTGAAGGTTTAAATCACAATTTGTTAAGTGTGAGCCAAATGTGTGATAATGGTTATAAGGTCACATTTGATTCAGAAGGCTGCAAAATCAGAAAGAATGGAAAGATATTTTCACAAGGATTGAGAACCGACTCCAATATTTACAACCTTGTTAAAGTAAAAGGACAAAGTTGTCTAATAGGACAAGCTGAGGAGAGTTGGTTATAGCACAAAAGACTAGGCCATATTAACTTTAACAACTTAGAGAAGGCGAGTTCAAGAGGTTTGGTTAGACACATGCCTAAAGTATATAAGCCTGCAAACATCATATATAAAGAGTGCCAATAGGGAAAGAAAACAAAGACTATTTTTCCAACCATAGAGTATTCAACTACTAAGCCTCTACAACTAGTTCATATAGATTTATGTAGACCCACAAGAACAAGAGGTCTGAAAGGAGAAAGATAGTTTATGCTACTAATAGATGACTATACAAGAATGACATGGATGAAATTTTTGAGGGACAAGTCACAAGTATTTAAGAGATAAAAAATAATCATAAAGATAGTTGAGAAGGAGAAAAGAAGGAAGATACAATGTTTCAGGTCGGATAGAGGAGGAGAATTCACATCTAGTGAATTTATTAAATACAACGAGTCACATGGAATCAAGAGAAAATATTCAGAACCAAGAACTCTAGAATAAAATGGAGTGGTAGAAAGGAATAATAGAGTTGTGTAGGACATGGCTAGAACGGCTAAAAGAAGCCAGCTTAACCGATATGTTTTGGAGAGAAGTAAAACATAATGCAATATACATTCTAAATAGAGTCCAAATTTGAGTACATAGCTATATTACTCCCTATGAACTATGGTATGGTATACCTACATCTGCGAAATACTTTAAAGTGTTTGGAAGTAAGTGCTACATCAAAAGAGAAGATTAAAACTTAGGAAAGTTTGAATCAAGAAGTGATGAAGGAATATTTTTAGGATATTCCACTCAAAGTAAAGCATACAAATTCTATAAAAAAAGGCTAGATAAGAATGTGGAAAACATCAATGGTAATATTGATGAAAGCATAAAACATGTCAAGCTGATCAAGATAATTTTGATGATGAGTCAAATTATGAAGACAATGTAGCAAATGATGAAGAATAATCTGAGGAAGTTGATGTTGAGAAGGCCCCTGCAAAGTATGTTAAAAAAGAGCATCCAAGAGATCAAATAATTGGGGATAAAAATGAAGGAGTTCAGACCAGAAGGAGATTTGCAAGGAACAAAGAACAAGCAAATTTTTCTCTCCTATTATGAATTGAACCAAAAAGATTTTTTGAAACTAGAAGAGATGAGAGTTGTATAGAAGCCATGGAAGAAGATTTAAATCAGATTGAAAAGAGTAAAAAATGGGAATTGGTACCTAGGCCTCCAAGCAAAAATGTAAATGGTACTAAATATGTGTTTAGAAACAAGTTGAATGAAGATGGAGCCGTAATAAGAAAAAAGGAAAGATTAGTGTGCAAGGGATATGAATAAGTTGAAGGCATTGATTTTGAAGAGACATTTGCACCTATGGCAAGACTAAAAGCAATCAGAATGTTTCTTGCATTTTCAATCTACAAAGGATTCAAAGTGTATCAGGTGGATGTCAAATCTACATTCTTGAATGGAAACCTAGAAGAGGAAGTTTACGTAGAAAAACCAAAAATTTTTTAGCTGTCATAGGATGATGATTATGTGTACAAATTAAGAAAGGCCCTATATGGTCTAAAACAAGCACTTGGAGCATGGTACTTAAGACTAGACCAATACTTGCAACAACAAGGATTTAAAAAGGGATGTGCAGATAGTAACCTGCATTTCAAAGCTGAAGGTGAGAACATGATTATAGTTGTTGTTTATGTGGATGACATCATTTTTGGTGGTAGCAATAATAAAATGTGTAAAATATTTTATACACACATGCAAGAATAATTTGAGATGTCAATGTTAGGAGAACTGTCATTTTTCCTTGGTTTACATATTATACAAACTGATGATGGGATATTCATATCTCAAACCAATTATGCTAAAGAGATTCTCAAGAAATTTGGCATGGAAGACAACAAACCAGTCAGTACCCCCATGATAACTAGATTCAAGTTGAGTAAATTAGATGAGTCACCTGAGGCAAATCAAACTATGTATAGGTCAATTATTGGAAGCTTGTTATAGTTAACTGCATCAAGGCCAGATATTATGTAAGTAGTATGTTTTGTGGCAATATTTCAAGCTAAAACTAGAGAGTCACATGTCAATACAGTGAGAAGGATTTTAAGATACATCAAGAGTACTATGGAATATGGATTATGGTATCTCAAGAGCAAGGACTTAATTTTAATTGTGTATACAAATGCTAATTGGGTAGGAAGTGTTGATGACAAGAAAAGAACCAGTGGTGGAGCATTCTTCTTGGGAAAAAGCTAGTTTCTTGGATGAGAAAGAAGCAAGAATCAATCACTCTATTCCCTACTGAAGTGGAGTATGTGGAAGCAATAACATGTTCTACTCAAGTTCTATGGATGAAGCAAACACTCAAGACATCAAGTTAGAGTACTATAGACATGTAAATTTGACTTGACACCTATCACACACCTTGAACAACATTGAACAACACTAAAAAACATTAAACAACATCAAACAACCTCAAACAACATCAAACGATATGGAACATCATCTCCGATCATCTCGTAACATCTCAAAATGACTCAAAATCATCCTGTAACATCTCAGAATGACTCGAAATCATCCTATAACATCTCGCAATGACTCATAATCATCTTGTAACATCTTAGAATCACCCCAAAAAAGCTCAGAATCATCTTGTAACATCTTATAATAAATCAAAATCATCTCGTAATGTCTTAGAACATCTCAAAATCACCCTGAAATAACTCAAAATCATCTGCTAACGTCTCAGAACATCTCAGAATCACCTCAAAATGACTCAGAATCGTCTCGTAATGTCTCAAATCATCTCAGAATCATCTCACAACATCCCCACATCACACCACATGAAAATGACATCAAAAACCCTAATTCCTCTATTAATTGAATAATACAACATTATTTAATTAATTCACTTTTTCATCATTTTGGGCAAATTAAATAAATTTCATTTATTTAATGAACTCCTAAAAACCATAATTCCTCTATTAATTAATAATAGAACACTATTTAATTAATTCACTTTTTCATCATTTTGGATAAATTAAATAAAATTTATTTATTTAATAAACTCCTGAAAACCCTAATTCCTCTATTTGATTAATTCACATTTCATCATTTCGACCAATTAAATAAATCGCATTTATTTAATAAAGTCCTAATCCCACTTTATTTCATCCTAATTGATTAAATAATGCCAACTATTTAATTACGTCACTAAATCACCTTATTCCCCTAAGTGGATTAAATTATTAAATAATAATTTAATTACAACACTTTCCCTCCAAAAATTTGAATAATGAAATAAAACTATTCAAATCAACTATCAAAAATCAAATCAAACTAATGCAACTTTGTTTGCAAAAGTCAAACTTGATTTGCATGTTCAACTCCAAAAAGGAATTATTAATTAAATCAATTAATTCATATTCCTCACCCAATTTCTAATTGAGTAAATTACGATTACTGACTGATCAATCTAATCTATTAACTAATCAATCCAAATTTTTAATTGAATAATCTATTCTATTAAATAATCGATCACAATTCCTAACTAAGCCATCACATTCTTGATTGATCAATCTAAATCTGTTAATTGATCAATCACATCCTTGAATGGCTAATCTATTTCCCAATCACCCAGATTGTGCAATTAACTTTGCATAATTTTCTCATGTCTAAATCCTCTCAACGCACTTTGACAGTTGATCTAGATATTCTCAAAACAATATTGATCATCCATTTCAAATCTCATTTTCTATATAAAAAACCCCTTTCCTCATAAATAAGGATCAAAGAATTAACATACATTGAGCAACAAAGTGTTGTCAAGAACACCATTGACAAAGTTTCATTTTTTCCTTCAATCAACCAAGCATTCATCCACACTTTGCACATGAACTTTGGAGGCTTCACTGTGATAAGAGCAATCCAACATCAAGTGAATACACTCCACTACAGGATGGTGAAACTATCTTTTTCTTTCATTTCATTTGGTAATAAATAGGTTCCTTATTATGTTTGTAATAGTATATCTTAATCTCGTATGTGTAGGAGTTTTAGATTTTAGATTTGCGCATTTGACTATAGATTATATTCCTTTTTCAAATTGCATTCATGTTCGTCTTGAATCTGAATCTAACATCCTTTTCCCCCCTCACACATTCTAGCATGCCCAATGGGACCCTTGTCCCCTCCTCTAACATTCATTTGAGTCACTTTTGAAGTTGCAGGTCTCGGAAATGCATTAGATAGAGTTTTCATGCACCTGTCTAGAAAACCTGAGTGCTTGTCTAAAAAACTTAAGTGCTTGTCTGTCAAGAAAATTACGCTATTGTCCAAAGAACTACGTTGTTTTCATGGGAATGGAACTTTTATCTAAAACCTATGCACTTGTGTTTTCACAGAGTTAGCTTTTGTTGTCTGGTTTTACCAATTATTTCTGGAACTAGGAAATTGTCTTTTTTTTTGCACATTTGTATTTCTTTTTCCAAGTAGTTGCTCTGACAGACAAGTTCACAAATCTTGCACTATTGTAATAGGGTTTTTCACTAAATTTTGTTTGTTTTTGGATGTGTAGGCAAGAATTGACAGATCCGATGTAGGATTCTAGTAACTTTAACATCTTTGTTATAGGGAAGATGATTTGTCCAAGATTTTTCAATCCACAAACATGTTTTTATTAACTTAGGAATTTTCGTTTGGTGCTCTAAAATGAACAAATAACAAAATCACATTTAGTTTTGGTGTTATTAAAAATTGAACAAAATTTTAAGGTTCTCTAAGTTACGAACTTTCATTTGGTGCACTAAAAATGAACAACAAACTCACATTTTATTTTGGTGTTGTTAAAATGAACCAATTTTAAGCTAAGTTAGGAACTTTCATTTGGTGCTCATAAAAAGAACAAAAATCTTCAATTTTGGGCTCTAAAAAATGAACACATTTCATGTTTTCATAATTAGGAACCTTTAAATTTGGTGCATAAAAAGAAAGCAAATGATTTCCATTTGTTGATGCATGCACAACTTTCATTTTTTGACCAAGATAGGACCTGGACTTCTTCTCTTGGAAACACTTCTATTGGAGCTCATAAAAATGAACAAATGTTTCTTTATGATTTTTCACCATTGCTATCTTAACTACTTGATGTCCTAAACACTTTGTATTGGTAAAAGTTAAAAATAACTTTATTTTAATTTACTCATAATTTTTTTGGGGGATAACATCACTCGAGGTGTTTAAAATGAATCAATTCTCAATGAATTTTTTTCTATGCATACAGTGATTGGCAAGCTAAAGTGTTTTCTTTTTTCCACTCGTACCTTTTGGTGATCTTGGGTGAGCAAAACATATTTTTGAGCTTTGCATTTTATTTTCCAAATTTTACCTTAGAGAGGGGGCTTGCTTTGAGACACATCCCGCACTGGAGAACTCATTGCAAGGTCTTGAAGAATGTTTATTGGAATGCTATATTAAAGGTTGTGAAATCATAAGAAAGTAGCTTCAAGCCATGCTAACAAGAGACTACACCTAATCCCATACCTTAAGTGGAACAGGAACAGTTAAAGAGCCTTAAGTGACCAGTGGGTGAGTGTCAGATTTTTTCATTCACAGTTACAACTAAGAACCAAATTGTTTTAGAGGCCACCCTCTTATCCAAAAAAATTCTCTGAAAGTGGTGCATCAGAATTTACTTTTGAGAAGTTACTTTCCATGTCCAACTACAGGCCTGCGCCATAAGTTGCATGTAAAATAATCTCTTCAAAGCATGAGGTAGGACCACCTAAGAGAATGGTGTCCATCCCCTACGGTTGTAATTACTAGTTTATGTTAAACTTCGCTCATTACATTCAAAACAATTTCACATCAAATTTTGTGATTGGTTTAAGAAAAAGAATGCATATAAAAAAAACACTGAACAAGATGGTTGAACCACAAACCCTTTGATTTAGTGAATACTTGTGAAAGAAGCCTTATGTTTGCACCCCTTTGAAATGATCTTTCCTTAAAGGTTTATGAACATTTTGCCTTTGATTTTAGGGTACATCAATCAAAGTAAAAATTTGGGAACTATGGCTTGGTTTTTGTGATTTCACAACCTAAGTTATAGAATTGAAGGTCACATAATTCCATGCCTACTAAATCAGTCCAAGTGTTGTTTTATCACTTGCCATTCTTCAAACACAGGAAAAAAAATTTGAGAGAGTTTATAAGATCATTGTTCGAACCAAAACAATTGGAAAGATAGAAGATCAGATAGTCCCACATCCATTATTTACATCATGCCTATTTGAAATCAAAATCAAGAAAACCATTAAGGTCATTCCTCCACTCAGACATCCATGATATCAATAGTCACTTGGGACTCGTAGATAGTATAAGTAAGATTTCCCACAACATATCATCTGGATAAGGAAAGTGGAATATAGACCTTAGTTCTTCAACATTTTGATTTCTAAGAAGTAGTATCATTCCAAAACAACACTCAAAGCCTAGGGTTTTGAGCTTCACAACAACCATCCCATAACACCATCAAACTTTATGACCATTTGGGGACCAATTGCCCCACTTCAGTAACCAGATCTTGTAGCACCGATATTTTAGCCTAGTCTCACATATACCGAAGGTGAACAAACCGACATCATTAGTAGCTTGAGAACCCTCATTTTTTAGAAAAAATAAATACCCCACCAGTTTCTCACCACCTCAATTGTCCTAGATTAAGAGAAAGAGAAAGCTGGCATAGTAGTAGAGAGACCCATATTACCACCACCCACGTGGAAATAAATATCCCCTTCATGATCTCACGCAAGGTAAAGATACCTAAGGTAAATTCCACAGGTCATCATTGTAGACTTAGTCATTTTAGTCCAAAATTTCCAAAGAAACACCTTTGGGTCACTTCACAAAACCATAACTAGGTTGGTATATAACTTTTGTAAACGGGCTTCTAGGAACAATCTGAACTTATATTCCTTCTACTACTATCAAAATCTGGGTCTTTTCCAACAGTTCCAGTATCTTACATAATTTGTAGGACAACATAGGGTCTTTAGGATTTGATTCACCTAGAGAGTACACCACTTTTCCATAGGTGACCCAAGTTGTTTATGACAACCACGAGATCACAACATAGGAAGAAAATGGAAGCCAACAAGAAAAAACACTAGTATTCCACCAGCAAACACCATGAATGACAAAAGTGGCCCATGAGGATATAAACCAAGTGACCTTTTGATAAGGTATTGAATATAAAAACATCCCCAAAAAATGCTAATCTATTACCCAAATCACTCTTATCAAGGGTCACAACATCAATTAGGGCAACAACATCAAGGGTTTCAAAACCCCCATCAAGGAATAAGTCTAGAACATCAAATCACCCTAAATAAAATGGAGAGAGATCTTGAGGAACTTAAACAAAATTGAAATCTGACATATTGCAGATGTCATGTGCAAAGTCAAAATATTACATATCCACAACAAATGGATGTTATTCCACAAACACCTCAATATCCACATCAACAACACTTCCAATATCAACAATATCAAGGATTTCTGCAACACTACGGTGTACCTCAAGTGCAATATCAAGATGTACCCCAGTCATAGTATTAAGAAGTTCTGCAACACCAAAATGTACCTCTAGTGCAATATCAAAATATACCTCAAACATAGAATCAAGGAATTATGCAAAATCAAGAGAAAAATAATCCAAAAAATCCATAGAGGAAAGATTACCAACCAGGAAGGAAATTCGCCCCTTCGGGAGAGACTTAAGAGGTAATCATGCACAAAATAGTAAAACAACAACTTATCAAAATCAATGAAATTCTAAATTGTGGTGAATCAAGCTTTAAAATCCCTTAGTATAACCAGTACAAATGATGTGAGTTCCACAAAATCAAGGGTCACCCAATGAAAAGATGTGCTACACTCAAAAACCTCATCCAAGACCTCATTGATCACTAATAAATAGCTATTAAAAATCATGTTCAAGGGCCCTCTACCAATGACAACAATGATAATGTCTCAACCTCAAAATTTGAAAGAAACAATCTAGACTTATCTATCACCGATCACATTGACAATGTTTCTACATCATCTAGTGAGCAAGAGGGCATACATCAAGAATTTAATCCCAAGCATGAGAAAAATCAATCACCCAAGTCTAGTAATGATTCAGTCTAAGATATACTGACATCATCCAACCTCATGGCAGTACATATTGATGATCAAGAGACTCTTGATCTCATACTTATACCCAATGCAGAAAATCTAAGCCAAGAGCCATTACCCATATGTCCACATTTTGAGGAAATCCAAGGATCCTTTACAAGAAATCCCTTCTTTGAAATTGATCCATGTCAAGAATGTAATCTAAATAATGTCAAAGCTGATACCACATAAAGTCAAGATCAAGAATTATTATCATCAAAATACTATAATGACTTGGCATATATCTTCCAAGACATCCCATGTTTTCCCAAAAAAAGAACACATCTATATACTAAGCACACATACATCTACCCATGAAATTCTTACTCCTAATGGACATGTAGATGATCTTCACCTAGGACAAGAGTCTCATACTCTTGATATAATTACCAAGGAACAAGAGCCTCCTACTCTTAACATCTCTACAAAGGGTTAAGACATAGAGAAATCCAGAGACATATCAAAAAGGGATAATGAAGAATACTTATACATAAGTTGTGAATCAAAAAAATCTTGTGGAGACATATCATAAATGGATCATGAAGAATAGTTATATATAAGTTGTGAATCAAAAACATCCTATGAAGATATATAAAAAAGAATCATGAGGAAGACTTTTCCATGAATAGTAAATTAGAAACACCTCTTGAAGAAGCATTAAAATTTGATATTTTACAGGATCAGGCTGAAGATATCAATTAGGAAGATATCCCACATCTGAAGGATCCTATCAATGAGGAAGCTACCACATTTGAAGATCCACAATAGAGAAGAGAAATAATAACACCTTATTTCCAGGGTAAGACATTCTATTGCAAATGAAATTTTTCAAAGGATTCAGTATCAAGGTAGAGGATTAGGTCTACATAAACAGGGTATCTTAGAACCAATGCAGATTATGGGAAATACTAAGCATTCAGGTCTTGATTATTCAGCAACTAAGGGAGCTAAACACATCAAGGATACCTCCATAATACTAGGGGCAATTTTATCTAATGTAGACATCGACATAGAGAGAACGAAGAGTCCTTATGATGAAACTGCTACCAACACTACAACTAGCCATATCATGAATCATCATCCACACATATTTCAACTCTTTGATTGGGACCAACAACAAAAAAAAAATCTATATCAAAGAAAGGAAAAATTAATTAAAGAAAAATAATTAACAAAGACAAATAGACAAGAAAAATTCAAATGGATACAAAAGAAAAAGTAAGAAAATCATCCCTATCAAACTCCACTAGTCAAAGAAACAATGGGACAAAATAAAAAAGGGAAATGCATCCATCAAAGATGTCCAACAATACAAATGAAAGATTCAAGAGTGAATTACAAGGTATATCAAGACATTGATCCCAATCGAATCTCCATATATAACCATCATTTCTCATCACCCCAAGTTTGGAGAGTCAAAAGTTCCAAACTATCAACCAATCCATCTAAATCACATATCCCTCAACACATTTTACCATCCATGATATCCAAATCTCACATTGACCTTTTGTTGATAGAAAATATTTATCATAAGGACCCTAAGGGAGCTCTATCGTGATGTGTGCATCAAGGTAAGGTTAACTCTAGTATCAAAAAGGAAGATAAGAATTATCAAGGGTTACATTCAAGTGCCTGTATCCTAGCAAAATAATTGCTCCAAGAAAGATATCATTGCCATGTCATGAAAAAAACAATGACCATATCAACACCAGTAGTGTCTACACCACTAGGTGGTCCAACATGAGCATCACCATGATGAAAACCCGGTAAACAGGTGCCTTGGGTGACATCAAAAAAATCAAGAAAAATAGTCAAGAGAAGAATTGTCCTCCAGTGAAAACCACTATGGTGGCGCTTTGGACAAGTACCATGATGAAAACTTGGAAAACAAGAATCATGTGTAGAACCAAGCATCTACGTGCACCATTTCAGGTGGAAGCATCTTGATCTTGACAAATGTTTGATATACATTTTACACTTGCTTATGGAAAACATCTTGACATGGGTCACTATCATTGATCCTATCTTATCCAACATTATCTAAGCCATGAGGAATTATCCAAAGGGCATACTCTATCCAAACATGTTATCCTATCACAAGATAATCCATCACCTACATTTCTAGACACTGGGGGAAAATTCTTGCATCTTGCTTCAAAATAAATCTTGATCTTTGTCTTCTAGCTCACATTGTGATCTAGGTATTTATCCCAACAATAAGGTGTATCACCAATGCACTACCAAGGTAACCTTTAAAGATGATGACAACATGGATTATTCCTTCACTTAACACATCTAATATATCAATAGTTTCTTGAACCCCACAACTAGTTCAAGTAAGATTTTCTACAACATATCCTCTAGAAAAGCAAGGTGAAGTATCAATCCAAGTTTTCAACATCTTACACCCCAAGAAAGAGGGTAAAAATCCACCAAAAACATGGTATACCTACCAATGCACCACTAGGGTAACCTTCAAAACAATTCAACCCAATAATAAGGTGTACCACCAATGCACTACCAAGGTTGTTGACAACACAAGGGCAGACAACTAAGAGGGGGGGGTGAATTAGTTGTCCCAGAAATTATACTTATTAAACTTATTCTCAAATCTGATAAAGAAACATGAAATCATAAACCATCACCACATCAGAAACACACATAACACCAAGATTTTTGCATGGAAACCCTATTAGGGGAAAAACCACAGTGGAGGTTAACCACAAGATTATACTCTATTAAAAGTTACAAATGGGGAATGCACATGCATTTAGGAAAACTATCTAGAGCTCACTACTGAAATACAAAAAGGCTTACTACCCAAAGGAAGACACACTATCTTATAGTCACATTTGGATTACATCCATCTGATAGATTTTGAACTGAGAAAGTAGCATCTACTAATTCTTGATTATAGTTCTAGTTAAGCACATAAACACTTTCTTCTGCTCACTCTTCTTCACACTTTACTTCTGCCTTCGAAAGATTATAAAATTATCCACACATAGAACTCGCAAATCTTTCTTTTTAAATCTTACTCCATACATCAAATGGTATAAATAATCGATCATATATCTGCAACTGGGGATAACATCAACTACATTTCGACCCAAAATATAAATTGTGTACAAACTGTCGGCCCAAATTAATAAAACATTTATTAATGTGAATCAAATAGCGTCAGCCGAAACATTGCAAGGAACCAAAAAAATATTTCTCGGACATGAAACACCTTAAACAATTAGCCTTGAAGATCCACAACATGCTACAATCACCTTGTTGGCCATGAACATTAAAAACATGAACACTCAGAAGAAAATCACCAATTGCGAGCACAAAAATCGATGCAAACCAACAACACTGATAGAGCATGATCTAGAAACATCCACAAGCATCATGAATCACCACAGAAGCATTCACAACAACTCAGATTACTAGAATCACATCATCTTCTTTCATAAACACTAGCTACAACAACAAAACAACTATCTAAACATCAATACTCATAACTTGATCAAATATTCATGTGGACCTATGAAACTTTTGGTTGATAAACTAGATATAATTGACAACAAACCCTTTAATCCATAACTTCTCACCATGAATATTCTAAGCTAGCCATCATACTGAACTTCACTGCATCATCGACAACCTGAAACTTAATTTATTATAATTTTCTCAATATCATCGACACATACAGTCTTAAAGACATTAATTCCAATAGTGTTGACATAAATGACAACCACATATCAAAAATAACCAAAAATCTCCCCCTTTGGCATTGATGGCAACACATAATGTGAAAAAAACCATCAATGATACTTTCTCTTAACACTTTCCCCCCCTTAGGTTTTGACTCTTTTCTTTTCAACTCTTTCACATATTTTCACATGACTCTTCTCCCCCTTTCACATCAATTACAAAGGTACACATTATCTTTCTCCACACAAGCTCTAAACCACATATTTGAACATCTGACTACTCCCCCTGAGTAACATCCACTACAACATCAATCTGGATCTCAAGATATGACTATGAAATGCACAGACTGATGCAAGTCAATGCATCTTAATTTTGATTAGGAGGGGTAATCACCCCTAGCTTCCCTCTAAGATAATCAAAAGTATCCTTAGGCAAGGGCTTGGTAAATATATCTGCAATTTGTTCCTTAGTAGGCACATACTCCAATATGACTTCCTTTTCACTCACCTTCTCTCTCAAAAAGTGAAAATTGATAGATATATGCTTGGTTTTTGAATGCAATACTAGATTCTTAGAAAAGTTTTTTATTCAGGAAAAGTAGGTTTTGAAGGGGTCCCGAAACCATTTAACAACAAAGATAAGATAGATAAAGCATGATAAAGTTTAGAACAAAAAAAATAGAGAGCTTCCATCAAGGATAAAAATAAAAACCAGCATAGAGACAACACAACAAAATACCAATAGGAACCCAACAAAGATCCAACCGCTAGGCCAAATTGCTCAGGATATCTGCCACCTCCTTCTCTAGATTTTTCATATCTATTGTTTCTTTCTTAATTTCTTGAATATCAACACAGGTCTTGTCAGCCTTCTTTTTCAGGTTGGCTCTGGTTCTTTTACGCTGCCCTGCACCCTCTGTTAGGCTTTGTTCAGTCTCATCTTCCACATCCACAATATTCCTTACTTGATAGGCCTTTTCTAGATTCTCAACCATCATATTCATGGTGCTCGCAATGGACTTTAGGATCTTGTGGCCCATTTCTAGAACCTTCTAAATTGACTATTTAACATTCTTAAACTTTTCCTCCATGTTAGATATCTTGCCATTCTGATTACTCTTGAATTGTTGCAAATCCTCAATAGTTTTCTTAAGGCAATCTACCATATATCTCTTTTCATCTTCAGTCCACAAATCCTTGTCCGTATCTTTGTCCTTGTTATTTTTATCCATCATTTCATTCTCTTCCAACTTGATATTAAAATCCCTTTGATTCAACTTTATCTCCTTAATCTCAAAGAAAACCCACCTAGTCAACCAGAAGAAGTCCGGAGACCCATTACGGGTGGTAACAAGGATATTAGTAGGAAACTCACTTTCAACCTTAAAGAAGTGATCATCCTCCTTAAGGTCACTGAGATACCGAGGCATGTCCTCCCTATCTATAGGAGGGTAGTTGGAGTACTCAGACAGAGGTTTTGACTCATCTTGATTTGTTTCATAGGAGGAGTCCTCCACAACCTTCCTCTTGCCCTTCCCCTAAGGAGAGACATTGGATTTACCTTTCAGAATCATTTTAGTAACCTCATAACTTGGGAAAATGACTTCAGCTCTGTCAGTAGAGATCATTGTGCGAAGGGCACAGGCTTTTGACTTACCTTTATATTTGTCATTCCTCACCACCTTTGAGGGACGTTCATCCTCCTCCTCCATATCAATCTCCCAATCATCTTTTTCTGTATAGCTAACACCTAATTCCTCCTTAGCAGAGGCAGAGTGGGGAGGAGGGGTTTAGTGGGTAAGATCCTAAATAGCTTTAAAATGTTCATAAATAAGAACAAGAAAACCCTCATGAATAATAGGGTACCTCACCGGGTTCGAATTATGGTCCCGAAGACTAGAATTCAGCAAAGTAGAGAGATAGAAAGGCAGGGAAACCCTAACCTAATGCCAAAAATGATTCAGGAGCACAAAGTGATAGCCAAAAACCCTTATATATCTACCATCCAATGTAATGTATTCCATAATCACTCTCAAAACCTCCCACCAGAGAAATTTAATCTTGGTGGAATCATAGCTACTTTTGGTAGCTCTCTACAGGTCCTCCTTCTCCTTATCAGTCTTTGGAAAAAAAATTACCACCTGGTAAGAGAGCTTCCTATCCCTATAAAACTTAAGCCCCTCCATGGACATCCTAGTGACATTAGTGATTAACTATTCATCAATGGCCACCTTTCTCCCAAAAATATTTATCTTGTCATTGTTCCATTCCTTGCAAAAAACTTGGTAATCTCCTAATCCCTACCATGAATTTTTTCAATGAAGTTCCTAATACCACCCTTCTCCAGAAAATGCCACACTTTATCCTTACTCTTCATCTCCTTACATTCCATTGGCTCCATCCTCCAACGCTCACCTCCCATATTGACAATGGTGCAACCCTTTTGCGAAGACTCCATAAGGCCAAAAAATCTGATCGCCAAAAATCCTAGAAAGCATGTGAAGCACAAAATATCAAAGAGGCAGTTAATGCTATGGTACTCTAGCCCATGAAGAAAAATAATGAGGCAACATTTCCAAGACTGCATGAAAAGACACACTACATCCTTAATCATTGTTTGATAGGGGAAATTTAACCTTCCCATGGATTTTATCGTACATTAATAGGGCAGTGACATCAATCTCTAATCAGTCACTCCTCTGCCATGTCATCTTACCTTTAGCCTTAACCCCCTTATTGGAAAGGAAATCTACAACCATGTTAATTTCCCTATAGGCATGGGAAATGAAATGATTTTTAAAAGAGCTAATGATCTCCTTGGAGAGATATATCCAATTCTCTGTAGTCTAAGAGGGCTTATGAAGACCTTTAATACATTGAATAATATTATTTGAATCCCCTTCAAGCCAAACATTTTTGAGATTCAATTGACGAGATAAATTTAGGGCTTGGAAAGCCCCTATGGCTTCAATGAGGTGGTTTGTCTGGGTGCCCAAGGGGAGCACCACTACTGAAATAAAATTTCCATTCTCATCCCTTATCACTCCCCCACACCCAATAGGCCTAGGATTTCCCTTGGCCGCCCCTTCAAAGTTAAATTTCACCCAACCAGGAGGAGGTAGATTCCAATGGATACCATCTCTAGCACCCTTTGTAGGTCTAAGGGCATAAGAAATATCAGCCTCGGTCAACCACACCTCAAAAACTTTGAGCTCATAGTCTTGGCATTTGACTTTCCCTTTAGCCTTTGAGTTACAGTTAAGAAAATTAATGTTCTCTCTCAATGTTCTGAAGATTTTATTGAATACCACATCCTCTAAGAGGGAAGATTCCCAAAATATTTTGTTGTTATTCTCTTTCCATATTTCCCAAGCAAGGTGTAGGAAAATATATCTCCAGAGAAGTTTCAACACCTGATTATTTGAGGGGGTCATCCACTAACAATAGAAATCCCAAATTAAACTAGGAAAGACCCAAATAAGATTCCACAATTGAAAGATCCTACACCAAATATTATAGACAAAAGGATAGAGGAGAAAAATATGTGATACAAATTCAATGTCCACACAACAAAGGTAACATCTGTTAGGAAAAGAAAAACCATGCTTACAAAGATTATCATTAGTCAAAATTTTGTTCTGGAGAAGGATCCACACAAAAATATTGATTTTGGGTATGAGGTTGTGCACCCAAGCCGCCGCCCAAATAGGAGGAGTGGAAGTCTAGTGACAGGAGGCCACTGCCCAAGAGACAGAGAATAACCCAAAAGAAGAAAAGTTCCAAAGCAAAGAGTCCCCCTGGCCCCTCAGATTCAACACAATAGAATTAAGGAGAGACTATGGGGGGGAAAGGTCTAGATTGATAGTAGAGATATAGACCCACAGATGATTCCTCCAATAGTCCCCAACATAGGTACCAAATCTGGCTTTGCACTCCTCCATATGATTCCCAAAGGAAGGTATATCACAAAGAGGTTAATTTCCAATCCACTTATCTTCCCAAAACAAGATTTTTTTTTCCATCTCCAAGCTTCCATAGTGCACCTTTCCCAGCAAGATCCCTAGCCTTAATAATATTGTTCCAAAGAGTAGAGCCTGAAGGAAGAGTTTGAGAGCTAAGAAAATCTTTGAGAGAGGCAACATCCCTTAAGTATTTACTATTCCAAATAGCATTCCACTCACGAGCTTCATAAAAGGTACTCCAAACCTATTTCACCAAGAGGGCTTTGTTAAAAACTTTTAGGCTTATCAATCCAAGACCCCCATACTTTTTAGGTTTACACACATTATCCCAAGCAACCAACGGAAACCTCTTCTTCTCCCCAACTCCCAACCAAAGAAATCATTTTTGAATGTTTTCAATAATTTTAGCAAATTTTGAGGGGATCTTGAACAGACTTAGTGCATATACCGACAAACTCTATAGAGAGGACTTAAGCAATGCTCCTTTTCCAACTTAACTAAGAAGGGCCCCTTTCCAACTAACCAACTTTTGATTAAACTGATCCACAAGAGAAATCCAAAAATATTTAGGTGGTTTAGGTCCCAAAGGAAGCCCCAAGTAAGTGGAAGGAAGAGTAGTAATAGCACACCCAATGATATCAACAATCTTTCTTTGCCTAGGTTCAGGTGTATTAAAGAAGAAGAGGGAGCTTTTTTCCCTATTAATTTTTTTCCCCAAGGCTTCCTCATAAAGAAATAAAGAGCACTTCAAGGTTCAGGCTTCTCCAATAGTAGCACTACTCATGAGAATATTATCATCGAAAAATTGCTGATTTGAACACACAAGGTTTGATGAGTACACTCTCAACCCTTTCAAACTTCTTTCCACCACCTTTTTGTGCAAAATCCTTCCCAGACTTTCAGCCATAAGAGTAAAGAGAATAGGAGAGACAAGATCTCCTTGTCTCATGTCCCTAGAGACTTTGAAAAAATGGGAAGGGTACCCATTGATGATAACAATAGTGTTGGTAGTAGAAATCATTTCCCATATTAACTGCAAAAATCTCTTAGAAAACCCAAAATCTCTTAAAACCTTCAGCAACAACTCCTAGTCCACTCTATCATAGGCCTTAGACATATCCAACTTAAGTAAAAAGCCTTGAATCTTAGACACTTCTAAAGAATGAATATTCTCATGAACAGTGATGATAGAATCCAAAATCTATCTTCTAGAGACAAAACTATTATGCTAGGGAGAGATCAGAAGCGCAAGAATCCCAAGCATCCTGGTAGTAGCAAATTTAGAAATAATTTTGTAAAATGAATTGCATAAGCTGATCGGGCAGGAATAGTCAAAATCATTAGCTCCAGGAGTCTTAGGAATGAGATTAATAAAGTTTGAGTTTAGCTTCTTCAATAGTTTTCTAGATACAAAGAACTCTTTCACAAAATTAGTCACATCCTTGCCCACAGTCTCCTAGAAAGCTTGGAAAAAGAACATAGGAAACCCATCAGGCCCAGGGGCCTTGTTTCCCTCAAAAGAGAAAACACCCTTTCTAACCTCTTCCATAGAAGGAATAGCTGTCAAAGATCTATTATGATTCTCATTCAAAATATTGGGAATCGCATCAAGGAGAGTATATTGGGCATTCGCATCCAACCTCTCATCAGTAGATAAGATATTAGCAAAGAACTGATTAGCCTCTCTCCTTATTTCACCCTCTTTCTCAACTCTAATTCCATTCTTCATAATATGAGTGATACGATTAGATGCCCTATGTTTTATAGTAGTCAAATGGAAGAATCTATTATTCTTATCCCCAGAGGAGAGTCAAACTGATTTGGATCTTTGTTTCCAAAATTATTCTTCCTTAGAGATAATCTTATGATAGCTTGTAAGGATTTCATTCTCTTTAGAGAGGATATCTCCCACATAACCATCTTTCTAAATTCTATCCTGAATATCCTTCAACTCCATCTGGATTGTAGACTTTGAAGCAAAAATGTCACCAAAAACATCCTTATTCCAACATCTAACTTAGTTTTAATCTCACTAAGTTTTTTAGCCACTCGAAACATAGCATTCCCACTAACCTTTATGTTCCACCATTCTTGAATGCAAGTAAAAATTTGAGGATTAGATAACCACATTCTTTCAAATCTAAAAGGGAAGTTTCTCTTACTAGACACAGAATCAACCACAAAGCTTATGGGGTAGTGATCAGACCCAACCCTAGCAAGAGTAGTTATAGATCAAAAGTAGTCCTTCATCCAATTATTCAAAATTAGGGCCCTATTAATCCTGACTTGAATAAGATCATTCCTAGCCCTCCATTTAGACCAAGTGAACATTGATCCCTTAAGATCCACATCATGCAAAAATTGAGAGTTGATAAAGTCCATCAAATCTAAATTTCTATCCATCTTTATCTGAGACCCTCCAATTTTTTTCGACACAAGCAAAGGAGTGTCAAAATCTCCCATAATGATCTAGTTCTTATTGGGGAAGCTTAGCCTGAAAAACTCAAGTATTTTCCAATAATTTTGTCTCGCAGATTTGTTGTTGGGTGCATATATATTAGACAAAATCCAACTGAAGCCATCTCTAATATGCATGAATCTATTAGCCACATGATTAGCATCTTCCCACATCGGCGTACCATGGAGATGATCTTGGTTTCAAAAAGTGACTAAACCTCTAGAAGCCCCCTCTAAACTCCTACCCTGAGCACCATAGTTCTTAAAAATATTTATTCTTTCCACTCTATCCTTAGGCATTTTGGATTCTTGAACAACTAAAATATCAAGCCTATGATCCCTAGAAAAATTGTACAAAATATCTTGTTTATGAGGGTTGTTTAACCCCCTAATATTCTAAGACATAAACTTCATTTCTTCAATGGGGTGTTACTTCGATAGATCTTCGGGATGGTTCTTTGAACCCTATCAACAATATTTTGGATTCATTCCTACTCCCTATGCCACTTTGTTTATTTTATACCTGAACCTCTTTGAGTTCCACAATCCACTTTTGATCTATTTCTTGTAGAAACCCCCAACGTATTGTTCCCTTTTTTCTCTTCTTCTTTTCAAATTTTGTATATGAGTTATCCCCTTCAAGGTCCAAGCCCTCAAGACCCATGAAATTTTTCCCATCCATTAAATCATCTCCCGCAACAACATTAGTGACCAAGGAATGCCCCGAGCCATTCCTTTCCTTACAGGTATCCTCTGAGTTCCTAAATGTAGCTCTCACAACCACTGGGGAGCTTTGAGAGCCTTCCTAGATAGAGGAGGGAAGAGTCTTCTCCCCAATCACCTCAGAGCCCTCCTCACAACTTGCTTTGATTCCTGCCTCTTGACCACAACAAGAGGTTTCCTCCAAGCTTCTAGACAAGGTGTCTAGAACCCTCTTTTCTAAGTTCATGCTTTCATCCGACTTTCCATTTCTCCCACCATATTCCTTTTCATCCTCACCCTAGGACCATAACATATTTGTTTTGACCACTAACAACGTTGTCAGAAACATTCCCATTCATAGGCACCTCAACATTGTTAGCTCCCAGGTTAGAGTTTTGACACTCCCCATTCTTATCCTAACCATCTGTAAAGTTATTCAACTCATCCCTATTCACATCCCCCAGGGATTTCTCCAAATTTTTAGCCTTCCATATTTTGGTCTCCTTAGTACTCAACTTTGCTTCATGCTTGGTCACATTGCTTGGGAATTTCCTAGTCCAATGCCTAGATTTTTTGCAGGTAAAGCACACAAAAGAGAGAGTCTCAAACTCCATTGTCCGAAACCACTTTCCAAGTTTAGAAACTATTTCTATAGAGTATGGAAATTCAGTAGACTGAATAATACCCAAACAGATCCTGGCAAAAATCGGCCTTTTTCTAGCTGAGGTCATGGCGTCTATAGATAAAAGTTCCCCAAAATAATTTTCTATTCCCCTAAAAAACATCCTCGTTCCAAAACTCCATAGGTAGGCCTGGTAGGTGAACCCACACAGGCACAACTTCAAAAGAGGTATCCAAAAAGTCCATTTTCGGGGACCATTTCTTAATAGCCAAGGATGACTTACCAATGACCCAAGGGCCACCACATAGTAGAACAATCTTATCCTCTTCATAGGAGAAAGTTAAGGAGAAAAAACCTTTGGGCAAGACCACAACCTCAATTTTTCCTTTAGCTCTCTACTTCCTAACAAAGTCCCTTACCACTTCAATATTTGGTCTTGGGCCCATAAATTTTCCCACCAACGAGGAAGCCATCAAAGAAACGTTATGATCTATCACTGGGTCAAGAACAAGAATAGCATATGTCCCACTCACAGGGACCAAGATATTGTTGACCAGAGGGAAGGTTGACTTACCAGTAGACTTGGTGCCAAACAATGAAATCCATCTTCTTTTTGAATCCTCCCGAGCCTGGTCTCCCACCTCCATCTCTGCTTCTTGGTTTCCCAAAAACCCGGTCCCACCAACCCCTCCATTTGAAGTAGGCCCAGAGAAAGACTTACCTCTAGGATTCCTCTTACCACCTAGGTCCCCCCACTTCCCTAGGCCCCAGTCCTTAGAAACCACTCCCCCCTACTCCTCACTTGCAAGATCCCCTACCACATCCATAGAAAGTCCACCATCCAGCAAAGATCCAACTACCTTCGAACTAGACACCCGTTGTTGACCGGGATAAAATTCAAATCCTCTTTCCCGCTCACCCATCACTTTTGTTACCTAAATGTTATGGAGCTCTTATGAGATTCTTAGAAATTTTAATTTCACTTGAATTATCACTAAATATAGCAATAGGTTCAAAAACCACAACTCTTATATCTTTCAACATCTTCCTCATCCATAATACTTGATTACAATTGTTAGTAGAAACAATGCATTCTACCTTTACAGTAGATAAAGAAATGGAATTCTACTTCTTCCTTAACCATGAAATGATTCTTTCCCAAGAAAAATTCACCACTACTAGTACTCTTTATGTAATCCACATCTCCTACCCAATCAACATCGATAAAATCACTCAAAGTAAGGTCATCTTCTTTAGGATACCATAGGCCAAAATCAACTATCCATTTCAAGTACCTAAAAATCCTCTTCACAAATGTCACGTGAGATTCCTTAGGATCAGCTTGAAATCTTGCAACAATACATACAACATTCATGATATCAGGTCTAGTCTGAATCAAATAAAGCAATCTACCAATCATGGATCTGTATGTAGTCTGATTTAATTTAGGAGAATCATCATCTTTTTTCAACTTACATCTAGTCACCATAGGTGTATCGAATGGATTTGAATCTTCCATACAAAACTTCTTTAGAAATTCTTTCACATACTTGGACTGAGATATAAAAATCCCTTTATCTATCTGAGCAATTTGCAATCCCAAAAAGAATTTTATTTCTCCAATCATAGACATCTCAAACTCACTCTGCATCTCATCAGCAAACTTCATGCACAAACTATCATCTCCTCCAAAATGGATATCATCAACAAAGAATTCAACAATAAAATCTTTATCATGATCAATCTTGAAATACAAATTACTATCAGCAGTACCTTTATTAAATCCAAGCTTCAACAAATAATTGTCCAATCTGGCATACCAAGCTCTCAGGGCTTGCTTAATTCCATACAACACTTTCTTCAACTAAAAAACCATATCTCCCTGATCAGTCAATTGATATCCATCAGGTTGCTCAATATACACTTCTTCATCCAGTTCACCATTTAAAAATGTTGACTTGATATCCATCTGATAAACCTTGAAGTTTTTGTAAGAATCATAAGCAAGAAATAATCTCATAGCTTCAATCCTAGCAACAGAAGCAAATTTTTCTTCAAAGTCAATTCCTTCCATTTGAGAATATCCTTTACACACCAGTCTTGCTTTGTTTCTAACAACTTCACCTTGCTCATTCAGTTTTTTTTGAAAGACCCATTTAGTTCCAATTACATTTTTTTCCTTAGGTCTAGGAACAAGAGTCCATGTATCATTATTCTCAATTTGTAGTAGTTCTTCTTTCATTGCTTCCACCCAATGTTCATCTTTGCATGCTTCATCGACACTATTAGGCCCAGTCTTTGAAATCAAACAGTATTCTTATACATTTCTTCTCCTAGTTTGAACACCTTTATTCTTATCACCTATACTATGATCTTATGAATGATTTAGTCTTACATACCTTGGAGTCTTAGGCTGTTCTTGAACTTTAGGATCTTGTGATATTACTTCTCCACTTTCACTAGTTTCTTCCTCTTGATTTTCTTGATTTAGAGTCTAATCTTTCCTTCCTTTATCTGTACTGTTATCCTGATCATCTGAATCATATTTGTAGGTTCTCGATGGTCTAAGTGTGTCTTCATCAACCTTTACATTAGCATTTTCAATTACTTTCCTCAATCTCTTATTGTAGCACCGATAATCTTTACTTTTAGTAGAATAACCAAGAAATATTCCTTCGTCACTTCTAGCATCAAACTTTCCTATATCTTCATCTCTTTTGATATAGCATTTACTCCCAAATATTTTGAAGTATCTAACAATATTTTTATGACCAAACCATAGCTCATAAGGATTTTTACCAATATCACCTTTGACATGTACCTGGTTGAGAGTATAAATGGTAGTACTCACAACTTATCTCCAATAGATATGAGGAAAATTTCCTTCTAGCATCATAGTCCTAAGAGCTTCTTGAATTGCCCTATTCTTCCTTTCCACAACTCCATTTTGCTAAGGGGTCCATGGGGCAGATAATTGTCTCTTTATCTCATTCTCTTCACATAAAGAATTAAACTCACCGGAAGTTAATTCACCACCTCTGTCTGATCTCAAACATTTAATCTTCAAACCTATCTTTGTCTCAACCATAGCCTTGAAAATATTGAATTTCTCTAGAACTTCATATTTTTCCCTTAAGAAAGCAACCCACATCAATATAGAATAGTCATCAATAAGTAACATGAAATACCTGTCTCCTTGCAGACTTCTGAATCTAGAAGGACCACACAAGTAAGTATGCACAAGCTCCAACACTTCATTTGAACAATGTTGTTCACTACTGAATGAGATTCTAGTTTTCTTCCCTGACTGAAATTCCTTGCATATAGTACTAGTAGGTTTTATCAACTTAGGAAGATCTCTCATTGCCTGGGTATAACTTATCTTGATAATATTATCAAAATTTACATGACACAATCTTCTATGCCATAACCAACTTTCATCAACTTGAGCAATTAGACAACTTTTACCAGCAGTATTTAGGTGAAAGATATTACCTTTTTTTTTTGTACTAGATGCAATCACATTTCTAGAACTCCCAAATATTTTACACTTTCCATCCTTGAATTGAAGATTATATCCCTTGTCAACCATTTTTCCAACACTTAAAATATTATGCTTCAAACCTTCCACATATATAAAATCATCAGCATTATGCTTACCATCAAAAGAAATGGATCCTCTACCATGGATTACACTAGCTTTGTCATCACCAAATATTACAACACCACCATCATACTTTTCCAGGCTCATAAATTTACTTGTATCACATGTCATGTGATGAGAGCATCCACTTTCAATCACCTATTCATCTTTTTCTTCAACTCTGGCAGCTAGAGCTTTCTCCACATTCATGCAACTATTAGAATTAGTAGGCACAAGATTATTTTACTTGATATCAATAAATACTCATTCATCCTCACTTGCATTTCCTTTATCAGATTCATCATCTATCACACCTTCATTAGCAAAAAAATAACACTTTCTTTGGAATCTAGGCTTGTTAAATCTTGGCTTAGGAACTCTTTCAGGATACCTTTATACTTACCTTCTCCTTTGGCTACCCTCTTGACAAGAAGTACTTCAAGCTCATCTAGTTTTCTCTCTTATTCTTCAATCTCTCTCATTTCCTGCTCATACTTGGACATTTTTCTAGAAGAACTTTCTCTAGGGTCATATCTTTGTTTATCTTTCCCGGATACTGTAGCTTTGAATGCAGATTTTGTCTTAGGAAGAGATTCACCAAACTGTCTTAACTCAAAAGCAGCAAGCTTACCAATCGACATGTCTCTAGTTACATTTTTCACAGTTCGTATCTCCTCAATGGTAGCAACTTTGTGTTTGTATGCAATAGGCAAGGATCTGAGCACTTTAGCAACAATATCGGATTATTCCAATGTTCCACTAGTACATCTAATACTACACACTAATCCATTCACTCTCTACATAAAATAAGTGATTTTCTCATCTTCACCCATTCTTAATGTTTCATATTTCCCTTTTAGGCTTTGTAGCTTAGCAATATTCACATGGGTATCACCTTCATACAAGGTTTCCAACTTTTTCCAAATCTCATAAGCAGTCTTCAACTCCATTACATTTGTCATTTCTGAATCAGTCAAAGCACTCAACAATGCTTCCTTAGCCTTGATATTATATTCAGATTCCTTAATCTCACATGCAGTAGAAGGACCATTATGTGGGATGATATATCTATTCTTGCAATCATCTAGTAAGGTTCACCAATGCATCTCAAATGACACTCCATTCGAGTCTTCCATAGAGAATAATTTGTTCCCTAAAATCTCAGACTATCCTTCTTATATGTCGCCATCCCAGATCACCTCAAGTGATCAAACTTCTCAAGAGGAACCTGATCTGATACCAATTGTTGGCAACACAAGGGCATACAAATGAGAGGGCAGGGTGAATCAACTGTCCCATAAATTATACTTATTAATCTTATTCTTAGATTTGATAAATAAACATGAAAGCATAAACCATCACCATATCAGAAAACAAACATAACACCAAGATTGTTGCATGGAAACCCTATTAGGGGAAAAACCACAGTGGAGGTTAATCCACAAGATTATACTCTATTAAAAGTCTTACAAATGGGGAATGCACATGCATTCAGGCACACTACCTAGAGCTCACAGCTCAAAAACAAAAAGCCTTACTACCCAAAGGAAGACACACTGTCTTATAGTCACATTTAGATTACATCCATCTGAGATATTTTGAACTAAGAAAGTAGCATCTACTAATGCCTGATTATAGTTTCAGTTAAGCACATAAACACTTTCTTTTGCTCACTCTTCTTCACACTTTACTTTTGCCTTTGAAATATTAGAACATTATTCACATAAAAAACTCACACATCTCGCATCTTAAATTTCACTCCATACATCAAATGGTACAAAAAAATTGATCATATATATCCACAACTAGGGATAACATCAACTACATGTCAGCCCAAAATATAAAATGTGTACAAACTGTTGGCCCAAATTAATAAATAATTTATTAATGTGAATCAAATAGTGTCAGCCAAAACATTGTAGGGTCCCAAAACAACATGTATCAAACATGAAACACCTTAAACAATTAGCCTCGAAGATCCATAACATGCTACAATCACCTTGTCAGCCATGAACATGAAAAAAATGAACACTCAGAAGAAAATCACCAATCGCGAGAAAAAAAATCAATGTGAACCAAAAAAAATTATAGAGCATGATCTAGAAACATCCACAAGCATCATGAATCACCACATAAGAATTCACAACAACTCAGATTACTAGAATCACATCATCTTCTTTCAGAAACACTAGCTACAACAACAAAAAAATTGTTGGAACACCGATACTCATAACTTGATCAAATATTCATGCAAACCTTTGAAACTTTTGGTGGATAAATTAGATATACTTGAAAACAAACCATTTAATCTGCAGCTTCTCACCATCAATACTCTGAGCTAGCCATCATACTGGACTTCACTACATCATCGACAACCTGTAGCTTAATTTATTACAATTTTCTCAATATCCTTGACATATACAGTCTTAAAGACATTAATGAAAATAGTGTTGACATCAATGAAAACCACATATCATCAATAACCAACAATCTCCAACAAAGGTAACCTTCAAAGATGACGACAACTCAGATTATTTGTTCGATCAAAAATTCTACGATATCAACAATTGCTCAAACCCCACAATTAGTTCAAGTAAACTTTTCTGCAACATATCCTCTAGAAAAATAAGGTGAAGTATTAATCCAAGTTTTCAATATCTTACACCCCAGGAAAAAGGGTAAAAATCCAAAAAAATGGAAAAAAGAGAAAAAAATTAAAAAATTAAAAAGCAAGAAAAATAATAAAGAGAAATAAAACATTCTTTGAGTGAAAACCACTTTGTGGTGCTCCTAGAATAGGTACCATAGTGAAAACCTGGCAAACAGGTGCTATGAATGAATAAAATAGGCATTATTATCTATTAGTACTTTTTCACAACATCCACCCATCCATTTCATGAATCATGTGTCCAATCATGGCTTGTCACTGATTAAGATAAGTCATTTTATTAGGGGAAACTTCTCAAATCTATTCATGGATTAGATCTTGTGGCATTTAATTATGGTCAGAAAACAATAAAAGTCAAAAACACTAGAAACAACAAAAGTCAAAAACACTAGAAAACAACAAAAATAAAAAAACATGCGGAAAACATCAAAACAAAACAAACATCGTTGGGTTGCTCCTTTAATCAAACAATCTAAGATATCAAAATTCTCTGGAACCTCATAGCTAGTTCAAGTGAATTTCCCACAATATATCCTCTAGACACAAAAATGAGATATGAAACCATGTTATCGTTGTTGTTTACCCAAAAACATGCTTTGAGTCAAATGGTCAAACTACATGGTCTCTGCATGTACAACGTAGGCAAGGATTTTATCCCTCGAGACACTAGGTCAGTCCCCTTAGGTTTCCAACATGCTTTATTTCAACTTAGTCAAAAAATACAAAATCCCAAAAATATATACAATATACAAAATCCAAAAATATTCACAAAATAGAAAAGGTCAAACCAAGCGAACTACGAGCCTCTACATGTACAATGTAGGAAAGGTTTATCTTTGATGAGCCCTTGAGGCCCTAGGTTAGTCCCCTAAAAATGATAAAAACAACATCATAAAAATTAGAAAATAAAAAAAATGGCCCATCCCGTCATCAACATCCACAACAAATGTTTCAACCATAATAAACAAACTATCACAATCACCCTTTGAGTAAACAAACAAACAAACAAACCAAACATCAATAGCTAGAACTTTCAAGAAAAAACAATCGCGTAAGAGTTGACTATAAATAGACAAAAAATAATGGCAAAGTATCAACTACCTATCTTTTTAAACAAGTCCCAACAACATCCTAAGATATGCCTTTACAGATCCATTCCTATGATAAACATGATCAACAATAGATAATAGCCCCACCCTAAACATATATGGCAAGTGATACTACAACTTTGTTTTTATCTTTTTATGGTCTTACTTTTTTGTAATTTATTGACTCATTCCCAGGATCTCTCGAAGATGTCCATAAGGATTTAGAGAAGAAGGAATGGGGGAAATTGAGCGTCATTTCGATTTGTTGTTTGTAAGATATTTTTGTAATATTACCATGGAAAATACTTGCTTTGTTGAGTATATAAGTTGTATTAAAAAAATTCATGAAGCAGTTACATGTTAGGTGTTCTATACCTCTCCGTGTGACTAGTCTAAAACGTTTCATGCAACCCTCCTATACTTTAAAACAAAGTTTTCGTATGTTTGGTATGAACAAAGATACTCTTTGTTTGTAGATTCAAAGTCCATGCAATATATACAAATTCACCTTGGTAATTCATACCCTAGTGCATCGTATCTTTTTGCTACATCAAACATGGTTTTTCAAACCACAAATTCTCTAAAGTGAAGCAAAGCAACTCATCAATCACTACCCATTATCATATTTCTTCTAATTAACATCAAATTTCTATCCATCATCATGTTTCTACAAACATACATCATCACATTTCTTCTAATTAACATCAAATTTCTATCCATCAACATGTTTCTACAAACATACATCATCATATTTATTCTTATTGACGTCATACCTCTATCTATCATCATATTTCTTATAATTAGCATTCATCCTGCATGAACATCATCAATACTATATCCATACCACATCCACAAATGTTATCAATACATATCATGATGATAATAAACCAATTAAAAAGATCATGCATCATGTATAGGGAATTCATTTATCAACATAAATCACATCATAAAATGAGACAAAGTATGGTTCATTCGTCCACATCAAATTCATACATCAAAAAAACACAAAAATACATATAAACATACATCATCATATATCACCATCACATAAACATAAAATGATACTGAATCAAAGAAGGTATATCTTATATATATCATCGTGAAAAAGGGAATATATCATCATTCACAGTGACAAAAGTGTGATAGGAAAATACAAAATCATAACATATATATGAGGTATCGACTAGACCAATGAATATATATAACACACATGTCTACAAAATTCCTCTACACTATGAAACAACATGAAGATTAAGTACCAAAAATAGTAACACCCCAACAAGACGAACAAAACACTACTGAAAATAAAAATGACTAGGTTGTCTCACAGAATGATCACCTACATTGGCACCATCGCCGCCATTGCTCACAACACGTAGCTCCGCAAACCATGGACACCGAGAGGCCCCAGGAACAATAGCATCATACAAAGTTTGATAATAGGTAGATTCCGATAGATATCAATCTCACTCATCTAGCATTAATATCACGCTCTTCCCAAAGAGTATCTCTCTATGTTGTCAGTAACATTACTTGAGCCTCTACAGCATGTCATCTACCAATACCACTCTCTTGATCTACCCAAAGAGTATCTCTCTCTGCTATCAATAATACTACTTGAGCCTCTGCAACATGCAGTTTACCAATCGCACTATCTCGCTCAACCCTTAGAGTTTCTACCAAAGCCTCTGCAGCCTGTTGCCACACAATCTCTACATCTCTATCCAAATTCATCTGAGCTAGCAATAAATTAACATCCCTAGCTGGTGGAGGAGGATCTGAAACCTATCTCTGATTTTGTGTGGGAGGCACCTGCTCATCCTGAATATCCTATACCTCATCACGTCAAGCTCAATCCAACTGCTCTACAAGAAGCTCAGTGCGTTGTCACTCCCCGTGATGACCTATAATGCCCACTATGCCCAAAATGGGATAGCCTCTAGGATCAATAAGCCTTAAAGGCCTACGCCATGCCCACCACTCCTCATAATCGTGAGTAGTACATGGATTTTCCACTCCAACCGACCAACCCCAACCAACTGGGGCAAGTGCTCTAAACTCAACAATAATAGTATCTACATCAACCTGGATACCCCATACACGGACCTCTCAACAAGTTTGACCAAACTGAGCCTCATATGCATCAAGAACCTACCCCTGTCTCTCTCCAAACTGGTGACAAACTTGGTCTGGTAGATAACTCTCTATCATAGATGAAAAATGACTAAGAAACCAATGGGTCTTCTGTAGTACACAAGATGATCCGCATCCTCTGGCCAAACCTCACAGCTCATATAAGGTCTCCATACAAAACCAAGCATCTCATCAAACACACGATGCCAATATCCCCTATAGGCAAATGAAAAGAGGATATCTCAGAGTGCCACCTCTCCACAAGAGCAGTCAACATCATTGTATGGGTCCTGATCGGAGGCATGTAACATATATAATGTAATCCCACAACGTCAAGAAATTTTGGCTCCAATGCACCGAAATGGGCAATCAGATTGAACAAGTGATGAGGATGTCTCTCTCTCATTATAAGTGGTCAAAGACTCGCTTGCAATCGTTATAAACTAGGATGTTAGGGTTTCACTCTAAACATGCAAAGCAACACAAAACAACACAAGAATGATGATAAACAGACACATTCTAGGGTTTAGAACAATGCTAAAAGGGAAATGATAGAAGGAGAGTAAATTGCTAGGTTATGGGATAAATGCTCAACAAAAGTCAAACAAAAGTGTAGTTTCAGAATAGTAGCACAATTTTAGGTCAAAAGAAACAAACAAGGACGTAGTTTCGAGACAAAAGCATAGTTTCAATACAATTGGACAAAAACAAAAGTGCAAGTTTAGAACAAAAGTGTAGTTTTTGAACAATAGCGCAATTTTTAGACAACTGCATAATTTCAGGACAACTACATGAATAGCACAAGTTTATGACAATAGAACAAATTTTAGACAAAAGCACAATTTTTACAAGTACAAAAGTTCCAAAACTAATGCAACTATGCAAGAATCCCCAAAACAACACTATTGTCTACCAAGACCTGACACATACAAAACGAGAACAAAAACGTGATGAAAGTGAAAGGAAAGAAAGTACATGCCAGGCCACCAATGCTTGAAGGCTACCTATACTCTTGAACGAGCTCAAAATGATGTGGGGAAACCTCCAATCTTGGTGTTTTCCCTCAACAATTGACAGAATGTGGAATCTAAAGACAAGAATTAGCAAGAGTAACAAAGCACAAATGACCCAATTTGAAGACAAATTGCCTCTATAATATCTCAAGGAAACCCTAATTACACCTAGGAAATCTTCCTACTTTCAAATTAGAAGCTCTGAAAACATTAGAACGAGAAACAATGCACATTGAGATATAACATTTCATCTGAAAAATATCAAAACAACAGTACAATAGTGTCAAGAGCCTGACCTCAAAGCTTGAAATTTTCAGCCAACCTTTTGAGGGGGTAGCACAGAGTCCTACCATCATTCCAGTGAATATCAAGGCATAATTTTTTTTCAAAAACTTGATATTAAAAATATAATCTTTGAAACAAAGCAACCAATACTTTGTATCAAAGAGGGGAAAAATGTAGACATGTAAAATTGACTTGACACCTATCACACACCTTGAACAACATCGAAAAACACTAACCAACCATCCCATAACATCTCAGAATGACTCAAGATCATCTCGTAACATCTCAGAAAAACTCAAAATGACTTGGAATCATCCCGTAACATCTTGGAACCACCACAGAACAACTCAAAATAATCCTGTAACATCTCATAATAACTCAAATCATCTTGTAATGTATTGAAACATCTTAGATCATCTCAAAATCATCTCACAATATCCCCACATCACACCACATCAACACGAAATTAAAAACCTTAATTCCTCTATTAATTGAATGATACAATATTATTTAATTAATTCACTTTTTCACCATTTCAAACAAATTAAATAAATTTCATTTATTTAATAAACTCCTGAAAACCTTAATTCCTCTATTTGATTAAATAAAATAACGTTATTTGATAAATTCACATTTCATCATTTCGACCAATTAAATAAATCGCATTTATTTAATAAAGTCTTAATCCCACTTTATTTCATCCTGATTGATTAAATAATGTCAATTATTTAATTACATCACTAAATCATCTTATTCCCCTAAGTGGATTAAATTATTGAATAATAATTTAATTAAAACACTTTCCCTCAAAAAAAATGAATAATTAAATCAAACTAATGCAACTTTTTTTGAAAAAGTCAAACCTAATTTGCACTTTCATCTCCTAAAAGGAATAAATTAATTAAATCAATTAATTCATATTTCTCACCCACTTTTTGATTGAGTAAATTACAATTGTTGACTAATCAGTCTAATCTGTTAACTAATCAATCTAAATTGTTAACTAAACAATCTATTATGTTAACTAATCAATCACAATTCCTAACTAATCAATATAAATTTGTTAACTGGTCAATCACATCCCTCACTAGCCAATCTATTTCCCAATCACCCAAATTGTGCAATTAACTTTGCACAATTTTCTCATGTCTAAATCCTGTCAACACACTCCGACCATTGATCTTGATATTCTTCAAAAAAATCTTGATCATCCATTTCAAATCTCATTTTCTATATAACAAACCCCTTTCCTCATAAATAAGGATCAAAGAATCAACATACATTGAGCAATGAAGTGTTGTTAAGAACACCATTGACAAAGCTTCATTTCTTCCTTCAATCAACCATGCATTCATCCACATGTTGCACATGGACTTTGGAGGCTTCGTTGTGATAAGAGAAATCCAACATCAAGCGAATACACTCCACTACGGGATGGTGAAACTATATTTTTCTTTCATTTCATTTGGTAATCAATAGGTTCCTTATTATGTTTGCAATAGTATAACTTAATCTCGTATGTGTAAGAATTTTAAATTTTAGATTTGCGCAATTTGACTGTAGATTATATTCCTTTTTCAAATTGCATTCATGTTCATCCTTAATACGAATCTAACGTCCTTTTCCCCCCTCATACAAGTACAAAGAACCTATCTCAATTCTTTGCAATAATTCAAGTGTCATAAACATATGAAAGAATCCAATGATGCACTCTATAAAAAATCACATATACATTAAGTATCACTTCATAAGAGAGAAAGTTGTTAATAAGGAAGTCAACATGGAGTATGTTCCCACAAAGGAATACGTAGCTGACATTTTCACCAAGCCTCTTCCCAAGGAACGATTTTAATATCTGAGGCAAAAATTGGGAGTCATTGCTCCCACATCATATCACTAGTCACTAGTGATGGGACATGAATCTAGGGGGAGTTTCATCTATGTTTCAATCATCCCTAGAAATATACAAGACAGATCATGTCAGGTATCAGTGATTTTACAAATTTCTAATGACTTGATGGTTGAACTATTCAAGATTCCCACTTTCTCTTTGAAATTCCTTTCAAAGGGGGAGTAATGTGTTTGGGGGATTCTACCATTTTCCATTGATTCCAAAGGGGAAGAAGATCATGAACAAATGCTCACTTGAGCATGGTAGAGATGCATATCAAAGGGAGAGAATTGCTTTCTATGTTCAATCGGTGTAGAACTCAAACACTTACATATCTCAATTGATTTCCTAGTTGATTTAAATTGGCATCAAACCATTTCAACCAATTGGTATGAGCATTTATTTTTGTCATCAATGAAAAAGGGGGAGATTGTTGGCATATTATTGTCATTGATGTCAAAAGGGGATTAGATGTGAGATGGAACTAATCCTGCATGATGGAGAGTCATCATTGATGCCAAAGTGATTTCATCGATATCTAAGAAATATGATAAATTGTGGAACTGGAAGATAGAGTGAGCATTGAAAATATTGTTCAAAGTATTGCATTATAGTCATGCAAGTATATCATGTTGTTGCAATGAAGTTCCTTTAGTGCTAAAAAATAACAATCTAATTTCAGATTCAACAAGGGTTTTCTGAGAACAACTCGATAAAAGTGTTATGTAGGACCAAAGGTTGAAGGCTATGCTCAGAATAAGATTACATGTGCTCTTGGCCTGAATTGGAGTTTTGCAGTTAAACCCTTGTGTTGGTAGACTTAGTGACTTAGCGGTCTTCTATTTTTTCATTGACTATTGGTTGTAGGTTGTAGGTCATCTAAGTTACAACTTGTGGCTTTTAAGTGCATTTGGTAACCGACCCCTTCACCTTGTTACCCAATTATTATCACTGATGGGTTCCACTGGATATTGCATAGGAAAGCTAGGAGGAATTGGTTTATAATTCAATGATACGCGATTAACGGCTATCACTTGATCTCACACTTCATAAAAAGTAGGTTGGAATTTGTCTTAAGATCAATGATACATGATGGAGATTCTTTAACGGTCACGATCAAGGTGATCGAACGACATGCAATAATAGAGGATAGTACCTTGGTGGGATAAGCAACATGTGGTATCATATCATCTGATCGCTTCACATCGATGTTGTGAAGTGGAGCGACAAGGTGATTTAAGTGATATGTGATGTATGGGCAAGATTGAATAAAAGATATCCAACATATGACATTGCATTGCAGGGTCTTAGTTCATCACAATTATGTGTTCAAATAAATTCAATCTTTCAGGGATGAGTGAAAAGGGTTGAGTGGTAGTGGAGTTTTACGTCATCAATAGAAACACAACATACATTTTCCATCTCATGCATATTTTGTGGGGTTGTTGTCATTACCAACAGGATTGCAATGGGTGGTGCAAATTGTTCAACAACTGATCCAACAGTGATCGCTACCTTGAAGTCCATCATGGATTAGAATGGCGATATCCATAACACATCAATGATATGTGATGGAGTTTAAAGGTAGGTGATTGGACGGTTATCACTACATCATGGAATTAGATGTAATTATTCTAAAGGTATTGGCAATATGTGATGGTCATGAAGGATATGATCAACGAAGGATATTTAAAATGAAAGCTTATCAGATGTTCATGATTTAAAGTTGTGATAATGAATGAAGAACATAGGATTGTGGCATGAAGGTTGGAGATCAATGGTCCAAATTTGAACAGGGCAATCATGAATGAATAACTATGCGGGTTTTGCTTGTAGACCGACTTGGAGATGGAAATTTATTGGTCTAATTTCCTCAACGACATATGTAATGTGATTTGATGCATAGAATGGCGGTATAGATGGTCACAAAGACAAATATCAAGATCATATCGAAGGATCAGGAGAGAGCATTAGCTACATATCCAATCTTAGAATTTGGAAGAATGAAATGAAGGAAAATACTCTACTCCAGGAATTAATGTTATGTAGCTCAGTGTAGTCGAAGGACAATGAAGAAGATATTCACCCTAACAGATGATCCGATCAAGATAGAAGATCTTGAGGCAATCATGATTAAAGTGCTCTACACAAACCAAATGAGTAGAGTGTCTAAGGTGGTAAGAAAAAAAGGAATTGTGGTCCTAAGCTCTAGAATCAACAGACTCAAAAATAAAAAAGGAGAGTTGGAGAAAAGTATAGAAGTGCATTAAGGAAAACAGAGAATGCAGTAAAGAAGGAGATGAACAAAGCTGAAGTAGTGGGGTGCAGAGTAGTAAAAAGAGTTGCTATGAAAGTAACATATAGTTGAACAGTTATAGAGTAAGCTATAACATTGAATAGAATCCCTTGGGAACAAATTGTAAACATCTTGAATATTGTAAATCTGATTGGTTGGTGCCATCAGATAACTAAGTTGGTGCTCAATTCAGGGGATAGGTGTCTCCTTAGGATTGGTGCCCTTGAAAATTGTAACAAAGGATCTCATTGTGAGGCTGGATTAGGGCAGTAGCTCCTAGTAGCATTTTCTCATCGTGGTTTTTCCTATCTTGGGTTTTCCATATATATTTGTTGTTGTGCTGATTTTATTTATGTGCATGTGTTTGTCATATCTTTAGTTTTAATCTGTACATCTAGCTTTTAAGTGTTTTCTCTTTAGAAAAGAAGGCTAAATTTTTTGTATCTACTGATTCACCCCCCTCTTAGTAGATTGTTGTGTTTCAACATTATGACTTATAAATATGCTTGGATGGGTAAATTATAGCTAAATTTGGCTTGCATGAACCATGTATCTTTTGGCATGGATGGCATGCCCTAAATTTGCACTTAGGACAAGAACACAACTAAGAATTTTTAAAAAAAACTTAAGGTATAAGTATTGTGTGCGACTATCCAAATCCACACACGAAAGCAAATGACACACATTAAAAGGATAAAAGATTGACTTGAGACACTAGATTTACATTTTTTCTTCCTCTTGGTATTTTATCTTGAATAATAACACTCACAATATTAAAGGATGCTAGTATTTAGAAATATTATTCTCAATTGATCATATTAATATTGATGTTAATATCATCTTTTAAATTCTTAGATTGTTAAAATAATGATTATTTAACTTACATATTTTATATACACAAATATTACTTATTTCAAATAATAATTTCCAATTTCTTACAACTATCAATTTCCATAATTATTTATTATATATAATAAAATAAATAAACTAGATTTCTTTGTTTTTAGGTGAAAGGCAATAAGCTTGTATATATTTTAATATAAAATAACAAGGTTTTACAAAAATGAATAACAATGACTGCTATCATGAAAGCTTTCATATGACAAAATTTCACATCCCCCGTTTATACACTAAATTGTATTGCCTTATATTAACATACTTCCCCTAACTAAAAACCCTATACACCCATGAACCATATATGAAAAAATCACTATATTATCCCTTAACAAAATATATGTATCTTATCACAAACTTCCTATTCTTCTATTACATCAGTTTGAATTTTGTTCTCTCCCTGATGCTCTTGATATCCACCCTTTGTAGTTTGCATAGTCAAGGAAATATTGAGATTAGGAACATGAGGTTGGTGCGGAGGAACTGAGGAACTGATATTGTCTTTCTGCCATATCTTCACTGTCCACAACAATATGCTTGTCCAACGCCTACTGCATATATCTAGAACTCTGTATTTCTAGTGTATTTTTTATGGCATCTAAAACAAATATGTACACATTACAATTAAGCAGAAGATGACATGGAAAAAGACCACCAACCTGACCTTTTCCTTTCCGCAAGACTAGAATTTTGCCCACAATACAGGTCCCAAAGCAGCAATGGCATTTCATTCATAAAACAAAGAGTAAATGATTAATAGCTTTGAAAATTATGGCTGAGTAGAACTACGATTTTTTTTGTGCAAAAAATTCTTATTAGAAGGGTTTCATACTAACACACAATTTCCTAAAAAGATGTAGTTTTGTTTATTAAAATTTTCAATTGTAAGTTTAATAAATCTCTTTCTTTTATGTCTATTACTTTGTTTATAAAAAAATTAATCTATATAAATTTTAGTGAGATTTAATTGTTTTTGGGATCTAAGTTTTTTTTATCATTCTTTGTAAAAGTGTGGAAATAACAATCAAAATGTGAATCTTACATATATAGTATAATAAATTTCCTTTCTACTATTTTGTAAATAAAATAAATATTTATTTGCATAAAAAAAAAATATTATCTAAGATTTTTAAGAAAATGAATATATTTGTAAATTTTCCTCTTCATAATTGCCTTATGATTTTTTAAAGAAGAATTAACTACTTGGATTTCATTATTTGCAAAAATGATTTAAAAATTTCAATAATAATTTTTTTGCATACAGAATTTCAGATCTCATCAATAAAATATAAAGACAACAAGAATACCATAGATTCTGGTAACATGTTTCTTTGTAAAGTATGGTCATTTAATTTATTGTTTCATTGAAAGAAGATCTTATTATAACCGTTATATACATAGAATGGAAAATAGAGCATTCCCACTTTAGCTCCACTACCACAAAATTTTCACATAAATTTATAAAACGGTCTTACAAAACTTATACAATAGTCAAACATGACTTTTATAATCTTCTCTACATGGTAGTTTACAATAGAACACTTATAGTCTTGTCTTGCAACATCTTCAAAACTGAGAGCTTCCTTTAGATCTATAGAACTTACATATAACACAAGCTTTTTTTTCTAAAGCCAATGGGGTGCTCACAACCCAGTCTTATATTGGAAAATGAGTCACCCCCAAGCTTGGAGGCCATCAAAAGAATCGAGTTACACACATTCACAAAACATGCAAAAACATTGAAAACACTCATACACATACAATAACACCCAAATTTAGGGATCCACATTCACATCGAATCTTCTCAAAAATCCAAAAAAGGGGGAGAGTTAGGAGACATCACTATCCAATGGAAAAAATTATATATATGTATGTATATATATGTATATATATATGTATGTATATATATGTATACATATATATATGTATACTATATATATACATATATATCTATGTATATGTATGTACACATATATATCTATGTATATGTATGTACACATATATATCTATGTATATGTATATACATTGTAAGATGGGTTAAAATGAGCTAACCTAGATCCTAGTGACAACCACAACACTACTAAACCAAAACTCAATTCAAAAATAGGAGAAAACAATCAAAACATAAGGAGAATGAAAGCGTCAAAAGGAAATATTCCCCATGCTTGAACTTGAATCACTTCCCTTGTCTCTCTTCATTATTCTTTTGCAAATATGCCCTCAGATTTGTAGTTGAAATTTGCAAATACCTGCAAATTGTACACAAGAAAGTTGGAGATAAGTGGTTGTTAAGTCAAAAATGGAAGAGAGGCTTCTTTTATAAAATCCATTGAAATGGATAGTCAAGATCGAGCTTCTAGAAAGATGCCAAGATTAATAGATGAGAAAAAAAGCAATACAAAAAAGGGGAGGTTACAAAACAGACGGTCAAGATTAGAGAGAGCCCAGAGACAATTGACGGTTGAGATTCAAAAATGAGATAATAGAAGAATATGGAGGAATTAAAAATTAAAAATAATTAATTCATAAGAAGGAATCTTTGACTAAGTGGAGGCATAAATAATTTATTTAAATTATTTATTTGAGGAAAAGGCAAGTGGGCATTTAATTAAAATAATTTATGTAATCATTTCAATTAATAAGAGGAAATGGGAAAAGAGAATTAAAGAATTAACTTGAGTTAGTTATTTAATAAAAGAGAAGGTTTGGGAGAATTAAATAATTTTATCAATTATTTAACTATAGAAGAATTCAAAGATTAGTGAATAGTCAAATAATTAATAATACTTATTTAACTATAGAGGAATGATGATACGCAAATAATTAAATAAATAGTAATTTATTTAATTATTGAAGAAAGGGGCAAATTAGTGATGTAATTAATTAATTTAATTGAAAAATATAGAATAAAGTTAAGAAATGAATTAATTAAATAATTTTTAATTATTTAATTAATAGAGGAATGTGATCAAGAATAATTAAATAAAATTATTTAATTATGTGGAGACGAAGACCAATAAAAATGATGTTCGCAAACTAAGACATTTTTCAGTGTCTACATTTAGCCCCTCTTTGACATATGAAGTTCATCGTGTTGTGTCAAATAAATTTAGTCAAAAAATTCTCTAGTGAAAGCACGGTATAGGTGTGCCCTCTCGGGAAAATTTTACAGATTTTCAAAAAAATAATCTTATTGCTAAGAGTTCAAAGGTGAAGACATAATTGATTTTCAAGATCGTTAAGGAGGTCAAAGTCATCAAAAAGTGTGCCCAAGAGACAAGGTAGGTGGAAGTCCTAATTTTTGAGCTATAAATAGGAGGTGAAGTAAGGAAAAAGGTCATTTGTGCATTCTACTTTTAGAAATCTTAGGAGCTCTAGGTGAGAAAAGCTAAGGAGATGTCACATGTTCCAAACGTCGCACACAAAGCATACCGCATTCACGCCTTTTGTCGACTTGAGGAAGTGTCTGCCCCGGTAAGTACTACAAACCACCTTGTGATTTTTTTGAATTTCGTGCATTTAGGTAGGGAAATAATTTAGCAAGAAATTGCATCACAGGCCATGCGATGCAATTATGTGTGCGAGCGACACAGATGAGAATTTGTTCACCACAATCGTCTCATCATGACATAATTGCTTAGGGCTAGGGTAGGGAAATTTGCATTGTGACACATTTGAATGTGCGATGCAACTGACTTTCAGAGTCACATTTGTGGTTGAGAATGACACAATCGAGATTTTGTGACGCAATCATTGTACAAAATGATGCATTTGAAAAAAGAGCAACACAATTGTAGTTGTGAGCCAGTGAAAAATGTATGCGACCCATTTGACAAAACAGTGACACAATTGCCTGGTTAAAAATTTTCCCCAAATTAGGGTATTTTGACTTGGTCAACTTAGTTCCAATAGGGTCAAATGGAGACGTTAGATTGACATGATTTATTTGTGATGACTTCAGGTTGTTTTACCTTCAATTTATACACAAGAGTCACAATCAGATACATTTCAGTTGTGGGACCAGTTGGAGGACGTGGAGAGATAGGTGTTGTTGGATCTTGGTCTATTCTATGTCACCTATATGCTTGTTATTAGGGAAAATAGGGGCATGTTGAATTAGTTGGTGGAGCGATGATACTCCAAGACTTACAACTTCTATTTACCAATGAGGGAGGTGACTGTCACCCTTGAGGATGTCTACAAGATTCTTTAACTTCCGATTCATGGTGAGCAGGTGTGATATGACCCCACTCGAGGATTGTAGGTGCTATATGATTATTATGACTATGATGATGATTCAAAGCTTGGGATTCAAGGGTTTGAGATCAAATGGGAGACCTTATCAAAGAGGTATAATAGATATGACTGTGTTCTATGTACACTAATAGAAGGGGTGATGATTCTTGATCATTGAGGTCACGGTTTCCTAGTAGGTTGGGGAGAGACGCTTGCGGGGACGGTTCAGGATGGGAAAGTGTACTCATGGGAACCATTCCTATTAGGTGTGCTATATTTGGGTGATCCCACAATAGTGGTTTACAATTTTTGGGCAAACTGGACACTGCAATTATTAATTTTAACTAAATCTTCACTTTCAGGCTCTTATAGCGGCTAAACCGTGGGTAATTTGAAAATGATGCAAACTAGAGTCTCACCACATTTTGTCTGTAGATTCTAAAAATATTTTTTTCAAAATTATTGGAATCAGATTGCACTTTTTTTTTCATCTCCCATGAAAACTGGTTTTTTTCAGAAAACAACATTTTTAAAAAGTGACGCTCACCGTATACAACATAACTTTTTTTGTATGAAGGATAAAATTCTAATTTTTTCGAATTTAGATTTGTAACTATGATATCTAGTACTTGCATTTGGTCTCATATTTTTTCCTTAATCAAGTTTCAAAGTCAAACCAATTGCAATTCAGACATATGCGAACTGTATACAACATAACTTTTTCTGTATGAATCAAAATTCAATTTTATTTTTTTTAATGGATCAAGGACATCAATACCTAGCCTCAGCATATTTTAAAAATATATATTTTGATAATCTGCTATTTTTCCACATGTGCAGACAAGAGATTTTGATTTTCAATGAAAAACCTGTGTTTAATAAAACTAAAAACTAAAATACATAATAAAACCAAATCATATTAAAATTATATTCGACGGGTAGCTCATTCCGAGGACTATCATTATCTAGTTGGGTTTTCAAAGTTTTCTGCATTTTCATTTTCAAATTGAGCTTCGAACGGCAATTTTTTGAGGAGATAGGGGAAGAAGGGTGTTCGGTCGAACATATGTTCGGCCGAACCTCTTAAAGGGGTTCGGTCAAGCCTATGTTCGGTCGAACCTCTTAAAGGAGTTTGGCCAAACCTAGTTCGCTCAAACCCCTTTAAAATAATGAGGGAAATTTAGGGGGTTCGGGAAAATGACAGGTTTTTTTTTTTTAAATCTCTATTAAGGGGGTTCAACCGAACCCTAGTTCTCTCGAACCCCTCTATTTTAATATTTCTGCTCACATGTCAATGGGATTCAAGTGAACATAGGGTTCAGTTGAACCCTATGGTTCGACCGAACCATGTTAAAGGTTCAGTCGAACAATTTGGTTCGGTCGAACCCCTTCACTTTGTGTAGAGGGAAAAAATAACTTTTCCCTTCCTCCACAAAAGTGTTCACCACTTATGTGGGTTCACCCATTTATAGTTGCATGATATTGCATATAGAGGAGGACAGAGGTTGATCTACGAGGTCATATTGCTTATGATATGGTCCTAGGAGTATATAGTAGTGTTCCAACCATTAGTGGTACACTAGATGGGAGTGAGTGCTCCATATGTGTACGATATCAGGGAGCACTATCATAGACACATGTGGGTGATACATGCTATTGGAGACATGGATTGGATACATTGGTTAGCTTCATTTGGAGACTGTACATAGACTATAATTTGTGGCTCGATGAGGATGATCACTTTCCATGGTTCCAACAGCCAAGATAACTTATCGGGAAGACAATTTATAGTCAACATATTATTGAAATGTATCTTCTAGAGAGGGTCAGATGAAATTTTGGGGAGAGGCAGGGTGTTCCCATGGGTACAACTGAGTTTTCACGGTCCTCTCAAGAGGTTCACTCTTGGGGTCCATAAATAGTGGTGACCATAGGGAAATAGGAGATTGATGCCTTGTAGCTATTAGAGTGGGTTGGAGAGGTGGTGATGTAGATGCAATGATGACACCAGAGTATGATGTCTGGTGGTTGACTCATCGTCCATTAGAATTGATAGATCTAGAGCAGCCAACACTTGTAGAGCGCAAAGGTAGGGGCCTGAGAGGTCGGAGAGGTGATAGGGGATGGAGGGGTGGAGGGAGAGGATATGGAGGATGCGAAGGAGGAGGACAAGAAGATGATGGAGGAGATGTCTGAGAAAGTCGAGGAGCAGACCAACGTAGGAGGAGGATGGATGGAGGACAATAGGCAGTGGGACAGTTACCACAAATCCAAGAGGATGAGGATTAGCTAGAGGTGAGGGCAGTGGTAGAGGTGGCAGTGGAGGAGGGAGAGTAGAATGTTGAGATGCCTACTCTAGAGGTAGGGAATCAAGAGATTGAGGAGATGGAGATCAAGGAGCATTTGGAGGGGAGATGGGAGGATCATGCGAAGGAGGGATAGATGGATGAGGTAGAGAGAGTCCTCTAGGAGAGGATTATCATGGGGATAGGTGAGGAGGAGGGACTAGAGTAGGGTCAAGTTGGAGTGGATGAGGAGTCAATAGAGTAGAGGATAACCAACCTACAGGCTTGGGTACATATACTAGAGGCAAAGTTCAAGATAGTGACAATAGAGAGGGACAACCTTAAGGTTGAGAGGGATGCCTTGCAGATGGAGAGGGACCTAGCTGTCATCAGCCGACAACTAACAAATCAGTGTATGATAGAGTTTATAGCTACATGCAGTGGATTTATAGTGGATGTTGTTGGGGAGTATGCCAGTTATAGCAAAGCTATGCAGTATTACAAGGAACTTTATGAGAGGATGGCACCACCAGAGATGAGGGAACCAAAATTTTCATGGATTGAGAGTGGTTCATAGGATAGGACACACAACAAGACCCACAACAGGGGCTCTCATAGTAGGTCAAAGAGAGGGAGACATCAGCCCCAAGATAGTTCACTCCATATGATAGGCCTTCTAATACAAAGCATAGGTCTCTAGATGCACCTCAATGGGAGGACAGGGAGGCACCGAGATCCAGAGAGCAGGGCAACTCAAGCTAGAGCATCTTTTGATATTTTCTATATGGACACTATATTTTGATTATCGAGCATGTGAGCTCCATTTTTGATAGACATAACACATCTTGACATTGTACCTATGACACATATTTTGAGTGATATATGATATAATTTTGGTGGTGGTTTATGATATGTAATGTTATATGATTATTTTTTATGTTTATTATGATGTTATGTTATGGATGTTCATGTTTTTATGATGTCTATTAATGCATTCTATATGATCATGTGATGGTTTAATATGCTTTAAGATTATGCATTTATGATTATGTTATGAATGTTTATACCTTTATGATATGTATGGATGACCTAATTTGATAAATGAAATGTGATATGCAAATATATTTAATTCTGATGTAATGGGATGCCTATAATATGATGCAAAATGTGATGAATGGGAATGTTTAATATAAATATAAAATGTGATATATAATATGATATGCCATAATGTTAATAATATAATGCAATGTGATGTGATGGATTATAATGTAAAATGCAATGTCATGATTGGTTATTTATTGATGCGATGCAATGAAATATTAATTCTATGTGGATGATATCTATATTTTTGTATTTTCTCATTCAAACATATGTGGCTTAATATGATAATGATGTCTATGATGTTTCCTAACATGATCATGTATGCAAGATATTTTTGTGTGTCACAGGACTCTATCAAGATGTAGACGAAATAAATGTTAGAGTAGAAGAGATGGATGCTAGCATGAAAAGAAAAAGAAGATGGAATGTTAGACGAGAAATGATAAATGATAGACTTCCATTCTTTTATATTTGTCATCATCAGGCATCAAAATTTTTGTAAATGGAGCACAAACACCATGGTATGACATAGACCAAGGTGTGCAATGTGACCATTTATGAGAGACATGCAATCAAAAGATAAAGCCAAAAGACAAGGAATACCCTGACTTATACTAAGGACCCAATTATCCCAGCCTTTTTTCCAAGACAAACCACATACAAGAAGCAAAGAAAAGAGTTCATGATCCATCATCAACCCTCTAAATCCTTTGGACATCCTCAAGGTAATTAATAACATCACAAAAAACCAATCAAAAAGATAAGACAAACTCAAACCAACAAAGTGTTTTCCAGAGAGAGTGTTTGCAAATAATATTTATAATATTGTTTGATATAATTGATGAGACTGACCAAGATGAAAAAAATAACCAAATGATAGATTGATTATCTAATCGAAGTTGATTGACAGCTTGATAAGGGTTGATTGATCGATTTGATTGAATTCTCCTAGTTTCAAGAAAGACACATCTTGTATAAGGTGAAATTGACCAAAGTGACAAGGTTGATTGATATAATAAAGTGTGATTGATATGGTCGATCGATGTGATGATGCCTAATTTTAGGAAAGAGACACATTTGATAGATTTGATTGATTTGACCATTTTGATAAACACCTACTCCAAGAAAGATATATCCCACTTAAGGTGAATGACAAAGATTGACCAATGATAAAGTCTAATCTTAGGAAGGATGCATCTTGATAAAAGACAAATGATAAGACCGAATGAGACAAATGATATTATACTCTATACTGATATAGGACCAATGACCTGATAGTGATTGTTGATAAGGTAATTGATTGATTGAAGATTATTGGTTATGTTTGCTTGTTGTGATAACTCGTGGATAAAGAATAGGACCATAATCAAAAAACCCTAAAGGACTGACCTAGGGCCTTAAGGCTCATTGATTGATGGCCTTGCCTACATTATACATGCAAAGACCTCATAGTTCGACACAACTTGAATTTATTTTATTTTGATAAAATACTAAGTCCTGATTTTATTTGGACCAACATAAAAGGACTGACCTAATGTCTCAAGGGCCCATTGATGACGAGCCTTTCTTACATTATACACATAGAGACCTCGTAGTTCAACACAACTTGAATTTATTTTATTTTGACAAAATACTAAGTCATGATTTTATTTGAACCAACATAAAAGGACTGACCTAATGTCTTGAGGGTCCATTGATGATGAGCCTTGCCTATGTAACAAATGTGTAGATACAATTTAGTTTGACCATGTTTGTGTTTTTTCTAGCTGAACCTTGAAATCCTCTAAAGGGTAGCCAACCCTTATGCTCAATAATTTTCAAAATTAGTGGCCAACTAATGAGGAAGGATTCTCAAGCCCTCACTCCTACTCTTTGAGCTCTATGAAATCCAGGAGGGTACTCCTCAACATAATCAAAAGAGACTTAAGGCCTAGAGTATTTATATACACAAATCAATTCTTATTGAGTTCAAATAGGCATTCTTCATCAAAGATTTGGCCAACCTTTGAACAAATTACAGCCTAATGCTAAGAATTATGAAGAATTTTAGAGTTACACATTATAATTGAAAGTATTTTAAATGATTTTTTATTCTCATTCCAAATATCTAGTCAAGTGCATTGCTAGCTCATTTATCTACAAAATATGCTAATGAATATACCAGTTCTTTATCTATTGGGAAATGAAGTCAAATCATGTAATAACTAGTAATGTATTAGCCAATTACTCAAAAATTAATGGACTATTGTTACACCACATTGTAGCATTCAACTCACTATGTTTAACACATAAATTCTTACCAAATCCTATGCTCTTCCCTACAAACTTGTGACCTTATCTTAGCATTTAATCAATTCATTGAATTGAAGCCAAAACAAATCCACACAATTAATCAAAAAAATTGAAGATGAACTAGAAGATTATTAACCCTTTCATTCATAACTTGCAAGAGTATTACATAAGAGATTATATGCATTAAAACTTAATATTTTCCTTCATATCTATGTATTTCATAAAACTATTTTAAGATTACTACATATATGAATTATAACCTAGACTTCCTACTATTCTATTTATTAGTATTTATACAATATGCTTCTTCCTAAGCCTGGCCTCGTACACAAACCATTTTGAGACAAAAAAAATGAACCTCTGTAATCAGCCTTGCAATCCCTTTTATAGAACAAGGGAGGAACACACATCAGGCTGAATTACAATTACATTTCATCTCATTTCATTCTTAATTTCACCAGACTTTAAAATATTCCACAAGTAATATTTAATAATTTGTAATTTAACAAAGGAGAGAAAAATATCCAAAAAACCATTTGCTGGAGAAGACCCACCAACCTTCCAAAAGGCATTGTTGTTACAACATCAAAATTTAGCATGATCACACTGACCCAAGAAAATTCACATCAACAAAAGGGCATGAACAAACAAAAACTCAAATCACAAAAAACCATAGAAGGAAATAAGTCATCACAAAAGACCAAAAACCGGGCACTAGCTCATAAAGGAAATGAGGTGTTATTTTGCCTTGTCAATAGTAGAATAAGAACGTCCACTTGGTGTCCTTATCGACAGTGGAGTAGCCATCACCACCTCATCCTCAGAATCATCCAAATCAGTCATGGCCATAAGATTCTGGTGGTATCCCAAGTCAGTTTCAGCTCCACTCTCAGAGGAATCATTTGATACTTCAATGGGAGAATGATGCAATCCCATGTAAGCTTGGTGATATTTATTTTTTCTCATAGCTTCCCTCTTATGCTTATCAACTTTCTTCTCCTTACCCTTGACCAATTCCTCTGAGATAATTCTACTCCTCAAATTATAAGCATGCTTGAGAACACCCCGTGTAGACTTCCTATTAGCTCTTTCTTTCTTTTTTGGAGTCACAGGGACTTCATGCACATCCGATTCATTCATGGGAACATCACTCTGAGATTCAAGGAGATTGAGTCTCTTGGATCTTCAGACTGGGCTAACAAAAACACTTACCTTTCCCATTCTTGCTAGAGTAACTCACCAAATTTCTTTAGGACAAAGACACCACCCTCCACCTAAAATAGCTAGCTCAAACTCTGCAATTACTTAGAAAAATTCATACACTCATTCCCAGACTCAATTATCACATACAATAAATGGTGAGAATAATAAGTGGTAAATCTTCATTAAATAGATCAACTGTAACATGTATTCATTAATTTTCCAAGGGAGTTCACACAAGAGATCTAGCATCCAACTAATTTTATTTTGAATCTCAATCGTCGATCACACATTGAGATGAATCAACGAGTAATCAATCAGAATGATTAAATATGAAAAAATTAATTTACATGTGTTAGATACCTTTTCCCTTAATCAGGGAACTCATGTGGATAAACACCTACTCAATCTACATAATTAAATATACTTAGCACCTGATAAAACATGTGTCACCTTTACCCACTCACCCATGGAAATTAATTTACTCATAATTCACCACAAAATGATAGCAGGGAGCGATCATGATTTATCCTCAGAATATCAACCTGTACTCTATCTTGCTTCAATTTCTCCATCCCACGTGTACCAACGCCTAACAAAATTGATGACCACAACCACAAGCATCTCCCAAATCTTGAATGCATGCCAAAGACTCAATTCTAATTTGGTTGCATTTTAAATCTTAGTGCAGTCTTAGCCAAATTTTAGTAGTACTTTATCTCCACTAAAGTTCATTAGAGCCTTTGAAGTAGTCCATGTGATAATTTCCCACCTACCCACTAAGAAACGAGAGACACAAAAAAGACCCTCGCGGGATGGCGAGGAGTGTTTAGGATAGTCCATGCCACCCACCATAAACCATTGATCTCAATCCTAATTAGAGAATTCGTCATCTTTAAAACCTAATGGGTCCCTCCATGGAGCAACAGATGTCACTGTGCATGCCTGCCCATGTCCCTTTATAAGTATTAAAATAAAACTTGATGGGGTGGTGGGGAGTGGTGGATATTTGACCACGTTACCCCACAACTATCGTACATTTCATTTTGTACCATTCCATGGTTACAAAAATATATATAGCCCACCATATAAAGGCTACACACGTCTAGTGCCTCCTAGCCCATGTGACTTCTTCACCATAAGATGTAAAATGGATGGGTGCATGGAGAATGACCTTGATGAGGACAGATGTAGTGATACATGTTGTTGATCTTTCCCAAAGTTCTGCCTGTTGACCCCTTGGAAACATTGGGCCCACTGCCTATCATGACACATGGCAATCACCTTCCAACCCATTTGAATATTTTAATGAAGAATAAATATGGAACAGGTGAGTGGGGAATGGTAGTGATGATTCCATGTGTTCCATTGATCACCATTTAATCATTTTTAATACTGCCTATAGTATTCAACAAAGACATCGGGCCCACCTAAGCACAAGACACATGGCTTAATCCTACCAACCCGTGTGAATAAAATAATAAGCAATGGCACAAGATGGGTGTACGAGGAATGGTCATGATCCACTTGCAATGATTGGATGACCACCATGGATTTTCATTTTTGCACATGCTAATATTATTAGTCTTAAAAGAGGGACCTGACTAGGTTGATGGGGCACAACCCTTAGGAATGAAGAAAAAAGACTTAGTCATTTAAAATGAAATGCTAGCTCGACCATAGGAAAAATTTAAATGATGAGAAGGCACCTAGTGATCGATGAACCTAACCCAAGGGATCATTAAAAATAATGGTGTGAATCACTCAAGTTATAACTCAGGCGACTAACAATCGGGTGCAATAGGTCAATGAAAAAATAAAACGCCAAGGTTTTAAGACTTTACAAAATTTTAAAGTGAGGGTTTCTAACCTAAAACCCTAAGCCCTATCACAGAAGCTCAAAATAATGAAAAGGAAAGACCAGTTCAAAATTTAGCCAAATTTAGTCAAAATTTAGGAGTACTACCAATAGCTCATGCTCAGCGACGTATACCCTTGGTGGGTATGGTGAGAAACTAGATCTCATGGTGAAGCCTACCAAAATAGAGAGACAAAAACCCAAGAGCCTGCCCAAACAAGGCACACAAACACCACTAAAAACAAACACACCAAACCTATATACACTAATTATAGGACTATATAGTTCAAATATCTTTAAATTTTAAGAAGCCTTCTTATGCAACTTCATAGGCTTCATTTCTCAAATTGGTGGCCCCAAGCCCTTGAAACTTAAAGGCCAACTCTTATCTTTGTCAAAATAATTATCCTCTGATGTCTATAATGGATCAACAGTTGTGCCAAGAATTTCCTAACAATCAACCCCATTGTGATTAAGACAATCAATCATACCTTATTGAATTAGAAAAGTGAAACATTCATATTCAACCTGGTCAATAACATCACAGACTTTGATCTCATACTCATTTTGCACATCAAACTTAAAGCCTTCATAAACACTTTGTTGTGTATCATGAAAACAACCCTTATATGCATCAAAAAGGAAAAGAGCATACTTAGGAAAATCCATGAACTATGTTGCATCAGTACATTCCTTAGTATCATGAGAATAGAGGTCATATGCATTGTTAACATCCCAAAACTAGGTAAATGTATTAGTCTCAGGTTCAGTAACATATTCTAACTCATTCTCCAAATCATCATTCAACTCAAATCAAAATACCTCAGGAATAGGCCCAAAGAAGTCATCACTCATAGGATCATCAAAGAGACACTCATGGGCAAAGGTAAATCCATGTGTAATATTAGGTAGACCAAAAAATTCTTCAACATTATCAGTTGGTTGTGATTTTGATTCATATTCCATATACTTGTCATGATGTACACTTTGATCATTCAATAACAAAACTCTAGCTCTATGCTCAGGATCAACCTACTAAACACATACATTCTTACCTTTAGATTGTTCATTATTCACATAATTAACATGCTCCATTGGTGGCATGTCCTCATAACATTCCATGTTTGCATCCAATGTCATTTGTTCATTCACTTGTGTGTAGGTTACCTTATCAATATTCATATCACTACAACTTTGATGTGAATAAAGTACCTTCAGATCATCTTCACAAGGATAGTTACAATCTTCAGAGGAACAAGCAAAAAAATCAATCTCATGTTGATTCTCAAATTTATTGGTTATGTTTGTGTCAGATTTAAGATACTCACAAGCAATACCTTCGAGGATCCCATCAATATGTTGCCTTATTTTCTCATTGTCATACTCCAATGCTGCATTGGATGCATCATCAAAGTCATCAGAAAAGAGTGGATTATTTCTGCACCAATACAGATCACCATTTCTCATTTCTAGTGAAGATGGAAGCTCATCAAATAAGGGGTTATACCGCACATTCCTTGTTGTCATAAGAGCTTCTCTGCCCTTAGCATGATGGTCCAAATCAGCCATATCATCATTGTATTCAAAATCAATACAATCAATAGAAGAGAATAGAGATATATTTTCAACTTCATTCACATCATCAATAGTCAACATGCTTGATCCACACTCTAAAAACTCTCCATAGGAGGATAATTGTTCCTCCTCAAGAAGATATGCATCTCCATTATCATCATCATACACCATATTTTAAGTAGAAGATTCCACCTCCACTTCACCAAGACAATTAGAGTCAATAGAGGAGTGACCACATCTGATGTCATCATAGTTACTACAACAAGAAGATCCATCAATACTGAAACCATGTTCAAACTGAATGCTCAAATATTCATTTCTAACATCTTTCCCCTTGATTTTCAATAAGGTATCAACAACCCATGCATCATTGTTAGTGATTGAATCTTAGTAGGGAATGACATCTCTCATCTCTTCTACTACTTCCTCATTCAAGATATCACAAGGATGTAGTTCATGCCTCTCTATTTTGTCTTCAAACCTTGTACCTTCATTTGCATCACTATTGTATTGATCAACATATGTGTTACTTGTAAAGTGATTACAATCATTACATTCACCCATATAACAGATGAATGTTCACGTTTTTCTATACCTTCTCCATTTTTTTGCATTGTTTTATGGATTTCCTCAATAGGAAAACCACTACCAATATTCTAGAACATCACCTCTTGTACATGATCACACTTGACTCCTATAATATTTATTCACTCAAATATTTGATCAAAATTCTGAGGCTTCAATTCCTTTAGCAATGTACTCAATTCAGAATCATAAATTTCACATAACAAATCAATGCATATTGACTCCTTAGGTATGAGATTCTTAGGAAGCTCCAACAAAGCATGCAAAAATATTGAGAAAAAATCATAGGGTGACTCTTCTTTGTACCTTTTCATTTCATACAAATTCTCAACAAAAGACATCTAATCAACTTTACTCAAACTCTAATGATATTCATCTTGAAGCTCACTATGATTTTCATATTGTGATGAGAGAGAAATTAGAACAACAAAAGCACCATTATCTTGACAATCATTTCTATTGTCTGATCCATGAAGTCCATTTGCAATAATTGTGCTAGGATAACCAACACTTGCAGCCTTATATCCTTTCATCATTGAATATTTCAAGTTATTTTCAATGTCCATAGAAATTTGATATGCCTAATGTAATGTTGTGGGTTCCTTGTCTCTTAGCCAATAACTCATCTTGCTATCAAATGCACCAAGATACACAACCAAACACTCAACATCATTTGGTCTTATACTTTCTAGAATATCCCTTATTGACTTTGAGAATTGAAGGTTGAAAGCAAGAACTAACTCATTTTCATTTCTATAGATTTCCATAAAGTTTTTTCTTACCACACTTGGATTTACCCTTTCACCAAATTGTTCTACAAAGGTTATCATAAAATAATTCCATGAAGCTATAGAAAATTATGGTAAATATGAGAACCAATTTCTAGCATCATCCTTCAAGGACTGAACAAAAAGCTTCATGACAACATCCTCATGATTTACCTCATAATCCCCCATCACATCCAAAAATGTTTGCAATTTCTCAAAGGCTAATTCTGAGCTTTGCCCTATAAATTTGGGAAAATATTTCCTAATATTTTTAGGAATCAAGTTTGGGAAACCTTTAATACCACTAAAATCCAATGGCATATACCTTTCAATAGAAAAATCCCTTTGAGGGTATGGTAAAAATTGTTTATCCTGCATAATTTTACTTGCTATGTCACAGGGAAATCCTCTTATGTCCATATTTAGTCATTATTAATTCCAAATATGGTCATCAATTGCCTCATTCACTAATTTAACCATAATTCTAAAATATAGATCAAATCTTCGTGCCTTAAATCTTTCTTAGAGGCATAATTCAAAAATAAGCATACTTCTCAAATCATTACAAATATTACGCATTACACATTTGAAGTATGAAAAGGACCACTACTATTCCCTTAATGAAATTTCATTTAATAGGGAACCATTTATTATCTTCAAGTCTTGAATACTTCTCATAAAATTTCTTGTTACACATGATAATACTTTATCTAGATCATGAGAATACCTAGAAACTTGTGGTAGCTAGTAACCTTTCTTCTTGAATGAACATCTCTTTTAGATCTGAAACTCTCTTCACATCTTTAAGTAGGTTCTTTAGATAGAGTCACCACCTCTCTTCACAGAGGATTGAACTTCAAATAGTATGAAGCTCTTATAAAGATAGATCTCCTTTGTGTCTCCTCCAATAGTAGAGTAGCACAATTTTTTTGAAACTTTCTATAACACAACTACTTCCAGATCTGAAAACTTTTCAATATCTAAACCAGATGCTCAGATTCACCAAATTCTTGAATCTTAAGGCTAATTTTGTTGGTGTTTTTTCTAGTTGAACCTTGAAATCCTCTAAAGGGTAGGAAACCCTTATGCTCAAGAATTCTCAAAATTAGTGGCCAACTAATGAGTAAGGATTCTTAGGCCTTCACTCCTACTCTTCGGGCTCTGTGAAACCTAAGAGGGTATTCCTCAACATACTCAAAATATACTTAAGTCCTAGAGTATTTCTATACACAAATCAATTCTTATTGAGTGCAAATAGGCATCCTTTGTTAAAGATTTGGTTGACCTTTGAACAAATTATAGCTTAATGCTAAGAATTATGAGGAATTTTAGAGTTACATATTATAATTGAAAGTATTTAAATGATTTTTTATTCTCATTCCAAATCTCTAGTCAGGTGCATTGCTAGCTCATTTATCTACAAAATATGCTAGTGAATAGACCAATGCTTTATCTATTGGGAAAAAAAGTCAAATCATGTAATAACGAGTAATATATTAGTCAATTACTCATAGATTAATGAACTATTGTCACACCACATTGTAGCATTCAAATCATTGTGTTTAACACATAACTTCTTTCCAAATCCTATGCTCTTCCCTACAAACTTGTGACCTTATCTTAGCATTTGAATTGAAGCCAAAAAAAATCTACACAATCAATCAAAACAATTGAAGATGAATTAGAATATTATTGACCCTTTCATTCATAACTTGCAGGAGTACTACATAAAAGAGTATATGCATTAGAACTTAAGATTTTCCTTCATATATGCAAATTTCATAAAACTATTTTAAGATTACTACATATATGACTTATACCCTAGACTTCCTACTATTCTATTTATTATCATTTATACAATATGCTTCTTCCTAAGCCTAGCCTCATACACAAACTATTCTGAGACACAAAAATTGAACCTCTATAATTTTGAGCAACAAGCATCAAGTTGAATTACACTTACATTTCATCTCATTTCATTCTTAATTTCACTAGACTTCAAAATATTCCCTAGGAAATTATATGTAATCATTTCCAAAAGAAGGGAGAGAAAATATCTAAAAATCATTTGTTGGAGAAGACCCACCAGCCTTCCAAAGGGCATTGATGTTACAACATCAAAATTCAGCACATTCACACCAACCCAAGAAAAGTCACCATCAATAAAAAGGCACGAGAAAACAAAAACTCATATCACAACAAACCAGCCAAAATGAAACAAGTCAACACAAAGGACCAAAATATGAGCACCAGCTCAAAAAGGAAACAAAGCGCTATTATACCTTATCAACAACACAATAAGAATGCTTGCTTGGTGTCCTTATCGATAGTGGAGTAGCCATCACCACCTCATCCTCATAATCAGCCAAATCAGTCACGACCATAAGATATTGGTGGTAGCTTGATTCAACTTCAACTCCACTCTCAAGGGAATCATTCAAGACTTCAATGGGAGAATGATGACATCCCATGTAATCTCGGTGATATTTATTCTTTCTCGCAGCTTCCCTCTCAGGCCTATCAACTTTCTTCTCCTTACCCTTGACCAGTTCCTCTGAGATAATTCTACTCCTCAAATGATAAGCACGCTTGAGAAAACCTCGTGCAAATTTCCTATCAGCTCTTTCTTTCTTCTTTGGAGTCACAAGGGCCTTAGACACATCGATTAATTCAAGGGAACATCACTATGAGAGTCAAGGAGATTGAGCCCCCTGGACCTTTGGACTGGGCTAATAGACACACTTACCTTACCCATTCTTGATAGAGTAACTCACCGAATTTCTTTAAGATAGAGAAACAACCCTCCATGTAAAATAGCTAGCTCAAACTTTGCAATTACTTAGAACACTTCATATGCTCATTCCCAGACTCTCAATTATCACAGATAGAAAATGGCGAGAATAATAAGTAGGAAATCTTCATTAAATATATCAGCTGCAACATGTATTAATTAATGTGCCAAGGGATTTTGCACAAGAGAGCTAGCAACCAACTACTTTGATTTTGAATCTAAGTGATCGATCACATGTTGAGATGAATCAACAAGTAATCAATCAAAATGATTAATTATGACAAAATTAATTTTCATGCGCTAGATACCTTTACCCTAATTAGAGAACTCGAGTGGATAAACACCCACTCAATCTGCATAATTAAATATACTTAGCACCTAATAAAACATGTCATGTCACCTTTACCCGCTTGCCCATGGGAATTAATTTACTCATAATTCACCACAACAAGATAGTGAGGAGCGATCATGATTTATCCTCAGACTATCAGCTCGTACTTTATCTTGCTTCAGTTTCTCCATCCCATGTGTACTAGCGCCTGACATAATTGACGGTCGCAACCACACTCATCTCCCAAATCTTGAATGCATGCTAAAGACTTAGTTCTAATATGGAAGCATTTTAAATCTTAGTGCAGTATCGATAAAATTTTAGTGGTACTTTATCTCCACTAAAGTTCATCAACGCGTTTGAAGTAGTCCACGTGGCAATCACCCACCTGCCCACTAAGAAATGGGAGACACAAACAGGCCCCTCACGGGATGGCGGGGAGTGGTCAGGATAGTCGATGTCACCTACCATCAAGCATTTATATCAATCCCTATTAGTGCATTATTCATCCTCAAAATCCAGTGGGTCCCTCCATGGAGCAACAGATGTCGTTATGCCCGCTTTCCTATGTCCCTTTATAAGTATTAAAATAAAATATGATGGGGTGGTAGGGAGCGGTGGAGATTCGACCACATTACCCCACAAACACCATAGATTTTAATTTGGTACCATTCACTGATTACAAAAAGATATATGGCCCACCATATAAAGGATATGCGCATCTATTGTACGCTATCCCATGTGACTTCTTAACCATAAGACACAGAATAAATGGGTGCATGGGGAATGACCCAGATGAGGAAACATGTAGTGATACCTATTGTCAATCTTTCCCAAAGCTCCACCTGCTGACCCCTTGGAAAAATTAGGCCCACCGCCTACCATGACACATGGCAATCACCCACCAACCCATTCAAATATTTTAATGAAGAATAAACATGGAACGAGTGTGTGGGGAATGGTCATGATGTTGCCATGTGATTCATCAATGACCATTAAATCCCTTTTGATATCGCTTGCAGTCTTCAACAAAGACATCATGCCCACCTAAGAGCAAGACATGTGGCTTAAGCCCACCATCTCGTGTGAATAAAATAATAATCAATGGAACATGATGAGCACGTGGGTAACGATCATGATCCACTTGTAACGATCAAACGACCACCATGGATTTTCATTTTTGCACATGCTAAAATTGTTAGTCTTAAAAGAGGGACCTGACTAGGTTGACTGGGCACAACCCTTAGGAATGGAGACAAAAGACTTAAGTCGTTTAAAATGAAACCCTAGCCCAACCATAAGAAAAATTTAAATGATGAGAAGGCACCTAGTGATCGACGAATCTAACCTAAGCGATCGGTAAAAACAATGGTGCAAACGACTCAAGTTATAACTCAGGCAACCAACAATCGGGTACAACAGGTCAATGAAAAAATTAAAACAACAAGGGTTTAAGAATTTACAAAATTTTGAAGTGAGGGTTTTTAACCTAAAACCCTAAGCCCTATCATAGAAGCTCAGAATCATGACAAGGCAAGACCAATAAAATTTAGGAGTACTACCCAGCCCACTCTAACACAAACTGGCTGACTCAAACTCAGACTCTATTTTGGAGGTTTTGAAGTTTTATGATGTTTTGGGATTTTGATGGTTTTATAGTTTTTTGTATTTTGAAGGTTTTCTCTTTTTTTTTGATTTTGATGGTTTTCTTTTTTTTTGGAATTTGATTTTGATTTTGATGTTTTAATGATTTTTTGGATTTTGATGTTCTTATGATTTTGGATTTTGATATGTTTTTATGATTTTTCGATTTTGTGATTTTTGTGTTTTAGTTTTATGATGTTTTTTTTGGATTTTTTTGATGGTTTTATGATTTTTTTGGATTTTAAAAATTTTATGATTTTTTTGGATTTTGATGTTTTATGGTTTTTTTGGATTTGGATGTTTTATGATTTTTTTGGATTTTGATATTTTTTTATTTTTTTAGATTTTTGATGATTTAAAAGGCTAATACCATGTGTAGGATCCCAGGAAGACATAAGTCAAGGAGATGCCCCTAGTCATGTGTAAGACCAACTTATTATGCATGAAGGGATCAATGGATGAAAAGGATGATCATGAAAGTGAAGGATGCTAAATGTTGGTGGCTCTCAAGCCATGAGAAGAATAGAAAGATTTTTTATGGACATGTGTAAATAGACAAGCAGAGGGTGGAAGACCAGGTGGAGTGATAGTAGACGAAGGAGCATAGACTAAGTACACATGGTACCTTCTTGTCAGGTTTTCATCATGGTACTTATCCAAAGTGCCACCGAAGTGGTTTTCACTTTTGGATGAATTATTTCTCTTTACTATTTCTTTTTGTCACCAAAACACATGTTTGCTAGGTTTTGATCAGGGTGACCATTTTATTTATTTATTTATTTATTTTTTTGACTTTTTGGAGGGATACTTTGAGAATTAAGTGTAGTAATTGTGAAGGTGCATGTTGTTGATAGGTTCGAGCAATGGTTCACCATCAGGAGTAGAGTGTTGATAAGCCCCAAATCTATATGCTACTATGTTGATATAAGGGTCCAACCAATTAGGTGAAAACTTTCCAAGTTTTTCTCAATCTACTTGATTCTTCGTATTTTCTTTTAAAACTATGTCACCAATGTTAAAAATTCTAGGTCAAACCTTCTTATTGTAGTTGTGTCGAAGGTGATTCTGATATGCTTGCAAATTTTTCAACGCATTTTGTCTCTTTTCATCCAATAAATTTAGCTCATGCAAATGGGATACATGATATTCTTCTTGATCAATTAATCCTTGCATAAATACTCTTAGGGATGGTAAATTGACCTCTATAGGAAGTATGACTTCAGATCCAAAGACAAGGGAGTAGGGAGTGGCTCATGTATGGGTGTGAACACTAGTACGATAGGCCCATAGAGCAGGATTGAGTTGTAAGTTCCAGTCACGACCAACGTCATTGATAGTCTTCCTTAAGATTTTAAGAATAGTCTTATTAGATGCCTCAACTTGGCCATTACCCTAGGGGTAGTATGGTGTAGAAAAATGATGTTGGATATGAAATTTCTTAGAAGGTTCACAAACGTTCTAATTCTTAAAAGGGTGACCATTATCCATAATGATGGACTGCAGGATACCATAACAACATATAATGTAATTCAGGATGAACTTGGCTATCTTCTTTCTAGTAATATAGGTCACTGGGATGGCTTCGATCCATTTCATAAAGTATTTAGTAGCAACAAGGATAAACTTATGTCCATTTGCAAAAGTGGGATGGATCTTTCCTACAAGGTCGAGTACCCATTGAGAAAATGGCCATGGCAATGTAAGCGGTTGTAGTTCCTGGGATGGCACATGTATAAGATCTCCATGATTTTGACACTGGTGACATTTCTTCATAGAGTGATAGGAATCATGTTCCATTGTAGGCCAATAATATCTCATCCTCATGATATTTTTAGCTAGGGACGGATCAATAGAGTGAGCTCCACATATACTATGATGTACCTCTTGTAAGGTTGTTTGTGCTTCATTTGAGTCGAGACATCGAAGGAGGGTGCAATCTAGGCTACGATGGTAAAGGTTATCTCCGATGATGGCATATTTAGATGCTTGTCAGATAAAGGTTTTGCATTAGTTGAGGGACAAGTCAGGAGGGGTAATTTGGTCATACAAATAATTGTAAATTTCTTTGTACCAAGGAGAGTTGAGACCAACAAGTTCACAAACAAGTTCAGTTTCAGGGACATGAAACATAGGGATTAACAGTTGTTCTACCAAGAACTCATATTTTGTCACATTGTTAGGAATTTCCAAGAGAGATCCAATTGTAGTCATTGTGTCAATTGCTTTGTTTTGGATTCTTGGTATCTACACAAAGGAAATAGCATCAAAGTATAGTCTTAAAATATCAACAATGTGCTTGTAGGGCATCAATTTTTCATCCTTGGTGTCATAATCGTCATTAACTTTCTTAATCACTAACTGAGAATCGCCATAAACTTGAAATCCTTGATTTTTCATTTTATTTCCATTTGGAGACCTATCAATAATGCTTCATACTCTGCTATGTTGTTAGTGCATGGAAATTCTATTTGAAATGACTTGGGAATGGAATCTCCTTGAGGTGTGATGAACATGATACCAGCTCCTAAATCGTGACCTGTGTAAGATCAATCAAAGTACAATTTCCATGTTGTAGTTGTTTCTATGAGAAAGATTGATTCATCTAGGAAGTCAGATATCAACGGATGATCTGCCTTTATTAATGCCTATGCAAGTTGATCAACTATCACTTTTAATTTTGTTGATTTTTAGTCAACATACTCAATGTCATACTCACTTAAGCTCATAATCCACTTAGCTAGTCTTCCTATCAAAGCTGCTTTGCTGAGAAGGTATTTCAAAGGATCAATTTTGTCTTGTGATTCAACATGTAATGTTTCAATTTTTGTGCTGCAAATACAATTGCTAGACATCCCCTTTGAATAGGGCTATAGTTCAACTCATATCCAACCAAGGTGTGACTGATATAATAAATTTCTCATTCCTTGCCATCATTTTCATTAGGTGCTAATAGTACCCCCAATGTTGATGTAGGTGTTCTCACATACAATATCAAATGTATTCCATCAATTGGAGGCATAAGAACTAGTGGAGTCAATAAATAATTCTTGATTTGATCAAATGCTTCTTGACATTTCTCTATCGAATTGAAGGGAATTCCTTTTCGTAACAGATGTTGAAACAAATGGATCTTGTCTGCTAGCTGAGAAATGAACTTGTAGATTGATTGTAATCTTCCTTGTAATGTCCTTCATTGACTAATGTTGGTTGGAAGTGGCATACCAAAGATAGCTTTTACTTTGGTGAGATCAACTTATATTCCTCTACAGGAGATAATATATCCAAGAAGTTTGCCTGATTGGACCCCAAAAAACACATTTCTTTGGATTTAACTCGATTTTATACTTTTCAAGTCATGTGAAAATCTTGTCCAAGACTTATAGGTGACCACTTTATTCTAGAGATTTTGAGAGAAGGTCATCAACATAATCCTCCATAAGTATGTGCATATAATCATGAAAAATAGTGGTCATATCTCTTTGATATGTAGCTCCATCATTTTTAAGTCCAAATGACATGGCATTCCAATAGAAATTTCCCAAAGCACATGTGAAGGTTGATCTTTAGGAGCAATTATTATTTGGTTGTAGCTCAAGAATCTATCCATAAGTGATAGCATTTCATATCCAGCCATAAGGTCTACTATGATGTCAATATTTGTTAAAAGAAAATCATCTTTAGGACAAGCTTTGTTAAGATCTATGAAATCTATGCATACTTTGATTTTCCCATTTGGTTTGGTGACAAGAACAAGTTTTGATATCTAATCTTCATAATCAATTGAGCATATGAATCTGACATCTAAGAGTTTCTTCAATTCCACCTTGACCAAGAGTGCAATCTATGGGTGCATTTTCCTTAGCTTTTTGTTTATATGGTTTGACATTTGGTAATAGTGGAAAGTGATGCAAAACAAGTTTAGGATCCAATCCAAGCATATCAGCATATGGCCATGCAAAATTAACTTGTCTTTTTGAAAGGAATTCTATAAACTTAGGCTTTTCCTTGATCATCAAAGATGTTGCCAACTGTATGATTCTAGAATTGTCTTGTGTTCCAATGTTAACTTCTTCTAATTCTTCTATAAGGAATGTCAATCTCTCTTGATCTATACGGAGACAGTCTAGTCCTCCATCCTTAGGTTCCTCAAAGAGGGTTTCACCTTTGGATACAACCTTTATTTTGACTTTTTCATGGTCAACAGGTGCCTTTCAGTTTTCACCTAAAGTCCTATTATTTTTATTTTTTACATTTTTCATTTTCACTTTTGCAACTAGAGGGTAGGAGAGCCTCACCAAAGTATGCTATATAGATTTCTATGGAAAATCCAACCTTATGATCCCCACTTGGTATTCCTTCACGAAGTCCCATGAACTCAACAATTGCTTCATCATTCTTAAATGTGTCCAAATTTGGTGGTTCTTGTTGATCCAAATTTATGAGTTGTGGGTCGATTAGGGGTAAACCATCATCAATGTTGTTAAGGTTCATGGTGTAGGAAGATAGGGTAAAGAAAAAAGTAGAGTCATCGGCTTCCTAGGAGGCAAAATCAATGGTTTCCTAGAAGTGTTTGATCCACTCTTCTCTTTTCAAAGGAATCTTTGGATGAGGACTTGGAGGATTTTCCAAGGAACCAATTGTAAGCATTTGATTGAATGTTTCTTCAAGGGAAGGCTCGTTGGGTTGTCTAAATTTTTTATCAAGATCCATATCAGTAGTGGAGGATAAATAATCCCATTCATATTCATTTGAATCAGTATCAAAGTCCCAAGATTCCTCGGATGTCTTGATCTTATTTGAAGTATGAACGACCTCACTCAAAGGTAACCCAATACTCCAGATAGTTACTTTTATTGGTACAAACCCCAACCCTTGGTGCTTTAGTAGTTTAGGAGTTTGTAAGGGTTCCAACATTCCTTGTTTGATTATTCCAAGGCCACTATGTACATCGTATCCTTGTTGTTTCATTATTAGGAACCCTTTTGGATACAATTCAATTGTAAATTTATTAGGTTCAATATCCTCCTCTTCTTTGTATAACCATGTGAGAATGTGGTCATCCAAAAACTCTTTGGCTAGATCTCCCCATTTAGTGAAGGTGGTAGGGATATTATGGATGATCAATTTAGGTTGCACAGGCTGCAGCTTTCCATAAGACTTTGGTGATTTAGGTAAATTTCCAATGAAAAAGAGACTCGTCATGTTGTTTTCTCCGCATCCTTTGTCTTGAATCTAGATTTTGGGTGTGAAAGGTGTGGTGAATGGTATGGATGATTTGACAAGGGTAGATGGATCAATGTAGTGAGATGGAGTGGTGGATGAGGTGGAGGATGAGGCCTCTCAATTGATGGGCACTTGACATTCAAGAGTTCCTTTTAGGTTTGTGCAATATTGAAAAGGATCGGGGTCATCAAGAATAGGAATTTCATTGCCATTATATAGGAACTTGAGGCATTGGTGGTATGTGGATGGGATAGCCTTCATGGCATGAATCTATGGATGGTCAAGGAGAAGGTTGTAGTGTAAATACAAATCCAAGACATGAAACACTATGTTT
>CM021110.1:221488168-221558483 GCA_007115665.2 Sequoiadendron giganteum
TAACACAAACTGGCTCAGACTCAAACTCAGACTCTATTTTTGGAGGTTTTTGAAGTTTTATGATGTTTTTGGGATTTTTGATGGTTTTATAGTTTTTTGTATTTTGAAGGTTTTCTCTTTTTTTTTGGATTTTTGATGGTTTTCTTTTTTTTTGAAGGTTTTCTGATTTTTTGGATTTTGATGTTTTATGATTTTTGGATTTTGATGTTTTATGATTTTTTTTTGATGTTTTATGATTTTTTTGGATTTTTGATGGTTTTCTAATTTTGTTTGTATTTTTATGGTTTTATGATGTTTTGGATTTTGAAGTTTTATGATTTTTTTGGATTTTAAAAATTTTATGATTTTTTTGGATTTTGATGTTTTATGGTTTTTTTGGATTTGGATGTTTTATGATTTTTTTGGATTTTGATATTTTTTTATTTTTTTAGATTTTTGATGATTTAAAAGGCTAATACCATGTGTAGGATCCCAGGAAGACATAAGTCAAGGAGATGCCCCTAGTCATGTGTAAGACCAACTTATTATGCATGAAGGGATCAATGGATGAAAAGGATGATCATGAAAGTGAAGGATGCTAAATGTTGGTGGCTCTCAAGCCATGAGAAGAATAGAAAGATTTTTTATGGACATGTGTAAATAGACAAGCAGAGGGTGGAAGACCAGGTGGAGTGATAGTAGACGAAGGAGCATAGACTAAGTACACATGGTACCTTCTTGTCAGGTTTTCATCATGGTACTTATCCAAAGTGCCACCGAAGTGGTTTTCACTTTTGGATGAATTATTTCTCTTTACTATTTCTTTTTGTCACCAAAACACATGTTTGCTAGGTTTTGATCAGGGTGACCATTTTATTTATTTATTTATTTATTTTTTTGACTTTTTGGAGGGATACTTTGAGAATTAAGTGTAGTAATTGTGAAGGTGCATGTTGTTGATAGGTTCGAGCAATGGTTCACCATCAGGAGTAGAGTGTTGATAAGCCCCAAATCTATATGCTACTATGTTGATATAAGGGTCCAACCAATTAGGTGAAAACTTTCCAAGTTTTTCTCAATCTACTTGATTCTTCGTATTTTCTTTTAAAACTATGTCACCAATGTTAAAAATTCTAGGTCAAACCTTCTTATTGTAGTTGTGTCGAAGGTGATTCTGATATGCTTGCAAATTTTTCAACGCATTTTGTCTCTTTTCATCCAATAAATTTAGCTCATGCAAATGGGATACATGATATTCTTCTTGATCAATTAATCCTTGCATAAATACTCTTAGGGATGGTAAATTGACCTCTATAGGAAGTATGACTTCAGATCCAAAGACAAGGGAGTAGGGAGTGGCTCATGTATGGGTGTGAACACTAGTACGATAGGCCCATAGAGCAGGATTGAGTTGTAAGTTCCAGTCACGACCAACGTCATTGATAGTCTTCCTTAAGATTTTAAGAATAGTCTTATTAGATGCCTCAACTTGGCCATTACCCTAGGGGTAGTATGGTGTAGAAAAATGATGTTGGATATGAAATTTCTTAGAAGGTTCACAAACGTTCTAATTCTTAAAAGGGTGACCATTATCCATAATGATGGACTGCAGGATACCATAACAACATATAATGTAATTCAGGATGAACTTGGCTATCTTCTTTCTAGTAATATAGGTCACTGGGATGGCTTCGATCCATTTCATAAAGTATTTAGTAGCAACAAGGATAAACTTATGTCCATTTGCAAAAGTGGGATGGATCTTTCCTACAAGGTCGAGTACCCATTGAGAAAATGGCCATGGCAATGTAAGCGGTTGTAGTTCCTGGGATGGCACATGTATAAGATCTCCATGATTTTGACACTGGTGACATTTCTTCATAGAGTGATAGGAATCATGTTCCATTGTAGGCCAATAATATCTCATCCTCATGATATTTTTAGCTAGGGACGGATCAATAGAGTGAGCTCCACATATACTATGATGTACCTCTTGTAAGGTTGTTTGTGCTTCATTTGAGTCGAGACATCGAAGGAGGGTGCAATCTAGGCTACGATGGTAAAGGTTATCTCCGATGATGGCATATTTAGATGCTTGTCAGATAAAGGTTTTGCATTAGTTGAGGGACAAGTCAGGAGGGGTAATTTGGTCATACAAATAATTGTAAATTTCTTTGTACCAAGGAGAGTTGAGACCAACAAGTTCACAAACAAGTTCAGTTTCAGGGACATGAAACATAGGGATTAACAGTTGTTCTACCAAGAACTCATATTTTGTCACATTGTTAGGAATTTCCAAGAGAGATCCAATTGTAGTCATTGTGTCAATTGCTTTGTTTTGGATTCTTGGTATCTACACAAAGGAAATAGCATCAAAGTATAGTCTTAAAATATCAACAATGTGCTTGTAGGGCATCAATTTTTCATCCTTGGTGTCATAATCGTCATTAACTTTCTTAATCACTAACTGAGAATCGCCATAAACTTGAAATCCTTGATTTTTCATTTTATTTCCATTTGGAGACCTATCAATAATGCTTCATACTCTGCTATGTTGTTAGTGCATGGAAATTCTATTTGAAATGACTTGGGAATGGAATCTCCTTGAGGTGTGATGAACATGATACCAGCTCCTAAATCGTGACCTGTGTAAGATCAATCAAAGTACAATTTCCATGTTGTAGTTGTTTCTATGAGAAAGATTGATTCATCTAGGAAGTCAGATATCAACGGATGATCTGCCTTTATTAATGCCTATGCAAGTTGATCAACTATCACTTTTAATTTTGTTGATTTTTAGTCAACATACTCAATGTCATACTCACTTAAGCTCATAATCCACTTAGCTAGTCTTCCTATCAAAGCTGCTTTGCTGAGAAGGTATTTCAAAGGATCAATTTTGTCTTGTGATTCAACATGTAATGTTTCAATTTTTGTGCTGCAAATACAATTGCTAGACATCCCCTTTGAATAGGGCTATAGTTCAACTCATATCCAACCAAGGTGTGACTGATATAATAAATTTCTCATTCCTTGCCATCATTTTCATTAGGTGCTAATAGTACCCCCAATGTTGATGTAGGTGTTCTCACATACAATATCAAATGTATTCCATCAATTGGAGGCATAAGAACTAGTGGAGTCAATAAATAATTCTTGATTTGATCAAATGCTTCTTGACATTTCTCTATCGAATTGAAGGGAATTCCTTTTCGTAACAGATGTTGAAACAAATGGATCTTGTCTGCTAGCTGAGAAATGAACTTGTAGATTGATTGTAATCTTCCTTGTAATGTCCTTCATTGACTAATGTTGGTTGGAAGTGGCATACCAAAGATAGCTTTTACTTTGGTGAGATCAACTTATATTCCTCTACAGGAGATAATATATCCAAGAAGTTTGCCTGATTGGACCCCAAAAAACACATTTCTTTGGATTTAACTCGATTTTATACTTTTCAAGTCATGTGAAAATCTTGTCCAAGACTTATAGGTGACCACTTTATTCTAGAGATTTTGAGAGAAGGTCATCAACATAATCCTCCATAAGTATGTGCATATAATCATGAAAAATAGTGGTCATATCTCTTTGATATGTAGCTCCATCATTTTTAAGTCCAAATGACATGGCATTCCAATAGAAATTTCCCAAAGCACATGTGAAGGTTGATCTTTAGGAGCAATTATTATTTGGTTGTAGCTCAAGAATCTATCCATAAGTGATAGCATTTCATATCCAGCCATAAGGTCTACTATGATGTCAATATTTGTTAAAAGAAAATCATCTTTAGGACAAGCTTTGTTAAGATCTATGAAATCTATGCATACTTTGATTTTCCCATTTGGTTTGGTGACAAGAACAAGTTTTGATATCTAATCTTCATAATCAATTGAGCATATGAATCTGACATCTAAGAGTTTCTTCAATTCCACCTTGACCAAGAGTGCAATCTATGGGTGCATTTTCCTTAGCTTTTTGTTTATATGGTTTGACATTTGGTAATAGTGGAAAGTGATGCAAAACAAGTTTAGGATCCAATCCAAGCATATCAGCATATGGCCATGCAAAATTAACTTGTCTTTTTGAAAGGAATTCTATAAACTTAGGCTTTTCCTTGATCATCAAAGATGTTGCCAACTGTATGATTCTAGAATTGTCTTGTGTTCCAATGTTAACTTCTTCTAATTCTTCTATAAGGAATGTCAATCTCTCTTGATCTATACGGAGACAGTCTAGTCCTCCATCCTTAGGTTCCTCAAAGAGGGTTTCACCTTTGGATACAACCTTTATTTTGACTTTTTCATGGTCAACAGGTGCCTTTCAGTTTTCACCTAAAGTCCTATTATTTTTATTTTTTACATTTTTCATTTTCACTTTTGCAACTAGAGGGTAGGAGAGCCTCACCAAAGTATGCTATATAGATTTCTATGGAAAATCCAACCTTATGATCCCCACTTGGTATTCCTTCACGAAGTCCCATGAACTCAACAATTGCTTCATCATTCTTAAATGTGTCCAAATTTGGTGGTTCTTGTTGATCCAAATTTATGAGTTGTGGGTCGATTAGGGGTAAACCATCATCAATGTTGTTAAGGTTCATGGTGTAGGAAGATAGGGTAAAGAAAAAAGTAGAGTCATCGGCTTCCTAGGAGGCAAAATCAATGGTTTCCTAGAAGTGTTTGATCCACTCTTCTCTTTTCAAAGGAATCTTTGGATGAGGACTTGGAGGATTTTCCAAGGAACCAATTGTAAGCATTTGATTGAATGTTTCTTCAAGGGAAGGCTCGTTGGGTTGTCTAAATTTTTTATCAAGATCCATATCAGTAGTGGAGGATAAATAATCCCATTCATATTCATTTGAATCAGTATCAAAGTCCCAAGATTCCTCGGATGTCTTGATCTTATTTGAAGTATGAACGACCTCACTCAAAGGTAACCCAATACTCCAGATAGTTACTTTTATTGGTACAAACCCCAACCCTTGGTGCTTTAGTAGTTTAGGAGTTTGTAAGGGTTCCAACATTCCTTGTTTGATTATTCCAAGGCCACTATGTACATCGTATCCTTGTTGTTTCATTATTAGGAACCCTTTTGGATACAATTCAATTGTAAATTTATTAGGTTCAATATCCTCCTCTTCTTTGTATAACCATGTGAGAATGTGGTCATCCAAAAACTCTTTGGCTAGATCTCCCCATTTAGTGAAGGTGGTAGGGATATTATGGATGATCAATTTAGGTTGCACAGGCTGCAGCTTTCCATAAGACTTTGGTGATTTAGGTAAATTTCCAATGAAAAAGAGACTCGTCATGTTGTTTTCTCCGCATCCTTTGTCTTGAATCTAGATTTTGGGTGTGAAAGGTGTGGTGAATGGTATGGATGATTTGACAAGGGTAGATGGATCAATGTAGTGAGATGGAGTGGTGGATGAGGTGGAGGATGAGGCCTCTCAATTGATGGGCACTTGACATTCAAGAGTTCCTTTTAGGTTTGTGCAATATTGAAAAGGATCGGGGTCATCAAGAATAGGAATTTCATTGCCATTATATAGGAACTTGAGGCATTGGTGGTATGTGGATGGGATAGCCTTCATGGCATGAATCTATGGATGGTCAAGGAGAAGGTTGTAGTGTAAATACAAATCCAAGACATGAAACACTATGTTTTGTATTGTTGGACCAGCTCTTATAGGAAGTGAAATTATGCCTTCAGGCGAATGCTCAACATCATCATAAGCTTTGATCACAATTTTCTTGGTTTGTTCTATGAAATTCTAAAAGTATCATAATGATTTCACTAATTTTAGTGAGAAAATGTTTAGACCCGCTCCATTGTCTACTAGGAATCATCTGACCTTGTGTTTATTAACACATAGTTTAGGGTGTAGGTCATCATTATGGTTGGACTTTTGGGCGAAAAATTATTGTTTGGAGGTGACATGATGTGGTATAGCTAGGTATCCAACCATGGCCTGAAATTAATTGGAATCTAGGTTAGTGGGTATGAATGATTCTTGCAATGATTTATCAAGGATAGCTTTGTGTTGTGGTAATATTTGAAGGAGTTCCAGAATGGATATTTGTGTGGGAGTCTTCCCTAGCTAGTCTAGAAGATTATACTAGATTTTTGGTTGTGAATTAGAAGGTGGTCATGGAAGAGTTATCTTGGCTCTGCGAGTGGTGACTGCACATTCTAAACTTGGCTTGTTTATGGTAATGTTGGAAATGTGATCATCAAAGGTTCTAATGTTAAGGATAATAGTACTATAATCATGTTTGACGATGACATGATTGGTATTGTTATCATTCCCTAAACTAGAGGCTTTTCCTTTGTCATGGTCTTGCAAGGGATTTTTAAATATGGTATGATCAACATTGAATTTTTCTTATGAATCACCTATCAAAATGGTTCCATTTTCAATAAGGTCTTGAGTGATATTTTTGAGTGTCCAACATCTAGATGTTTTGTGTACTTTTCTGCGATGACGTTCACAATATTCATCTTCTTTCCATCAATCGAGTTTGATTAATGAAGGTTCATAATTTTTGATGTTAGGTAGTTAAATCAAATTAGATTGCAAAAGTTTTTTTGGGACCAATTTAATGGGTTCACCCAATGGGGTGTATGTTCTCTTGGCATGGTGAGTACCTCTATATTGTTGATTGTTTTGGAATCCAATGTTTGGTTTTGGCCTTTTGTTTGGGTGTTTGATGTGTTTTATCTATTTGATGAGGAAGGAACTTTAAGATGAATGGTTGGACCTTTGGTTATCACTTTGGCATTAACAAATCCATCATTTGTGAAATTATTTCTTCGAGACCAATATTTTATTTTATCGTTATTGGGTTTTGGAGTCTCTTTGTGTACTTTGACTAGTCATTTTGTGACAAGAACTTTTTCAATAAGGACACCTTTCTCAAGTATTTCATTAAAAGTTGTGCAACATTTGATTTGGAGGGTACTCATCATTTCTTTGTCAATTTTTTCATCAAACATGGTGACTAGCTATTTTTCAAGAATGTGACAAGGGAATTTGCTAGCCAAAATTCACCATCTTTGGTAAAATGAGGTAAGTGATTCCCCTTCTTGTTTAGTTGTGCATAGTGTTGCAAGTGTGACATCACTTTCAATGTTAAATGAAAAGTGATTAATGAATTTATCTGCTAGCTTGCCTCGTGTTCTAATCCCTAGAGGAAGATGTGCAAACCAATCTAGGTTTGGCCCCATCAAACTTTGTGGGAATAGTCTCATCAAATAGGTTGGATCATATGAGACTTCCATTCATGACATATTAAATTCTTGAATGTGCTCTATTGGATCTCCCTTCCCTTTGTACTTAGGTAAAGGTGGTGTTATGAGATGAGGGGGAAAGGGTGGCATGTATAGATTTATATCAAATGGAAAGGGGCACAATTCTTCCATGGAATAGGTCTTCTTGTTAGTTCCCAATTACATGTTTGTCATTTGTTGTTGGATGGCCTATATTTTTTGCATCAAAGTATCTATAGGAGATGTGTTGTATCAGTTTGATTTGGTATCATGGTGTTGAGGTCACATGGATTTGGATTGAGGTTGGTACTTTATGACGTGGGACCTTGGTTACCATATTGATGTGTGTTGTTTTAGTTTGGAATGAAATTGGAATTTAGATTTTTCCCAAAGGTCATGTTTTCATTTGGTATAGTGTTTTGGAATTGAGGTGTAGATCCTTGATTTGTTCCTTGGATTTGAGAATTTGGTCCTTGATTTTTTTTTTGGAAAGATGGTGTAGGTCCTTAATTAGCATTTTGAAATGATGGTGTAAGTCCTTGATTTATGTTTGAAAATGATGGGATAGGTCCTTGGCTAATGTTTTGAAATGATGGAATTGGTCCTTGAATAATTTTCTGGTTTGATGGGGTGAGTCCTTGATTAATGTTTTGGTTAGGTATCGTTTGTGGGACAATGTGAATCCTTCTAGATTTATTGGGTTGATTTTGATTTGATGAGGGTGTGCTTTGAAATTTGAATCAAGGACGTTGGTTCATTTTTTGAAGTGTAGGTATGGGAACTTGGTTTGAATTCTAAAGTAAATGTGTGGGACCTTTTGATATAGGACCTTGATTTGTGTTTTGAAAAATAGGGTTTGTGAAGGTCTTACCCATGAAATTTGATGAGCTTCCAAATGTGAAATTTTTCCCTTGTGTAGTTTCATGGATCAGTTTGTTTCCAAGTGTAGAGATTCTAGGGATTTGTGTGGTAGTGGTTATCATGTGTGTTGTTGTTCCAAATGGTATGGTTGAAATTTTTTCTGAAGAGGGTATCCCTAATGCAAATGGATTTTGGGTATCTTCTTCTACACTAGTTGAGACATCAAAGCCTTGAGGGAGTTTGTCACCCTTTTTGGATAGTGCATAGAAGAATCTATTAGGCTCGACACCAACAAGGTGATCAACCATGTTCAAAACTCTTGGGTTTTGGTAAGCTCTTTCAATCTCTTCAAGATTCAGTTTCTTATTGAATTCATCTAAGTTTAGGTTATCAGATGTGTTGGTTTGGTCTCTTTTTAGTGTCTCTCTTTGTGGAGTGAATTGATTTGAATTGGAGCCAAGGGTGGTTTCAAGAAATGGCTCACTTGAGAAATCCATTTCCTTTATTTTTGTTTGTGACCTTGTTTCAACCATGTGAAACTTGCAAGTTGGAAGGTAATGCAAGGCGGTGATAAAGCTAAACTACGTTTTTTGGATTTTTTGAATAAAAGGATGTAAGGTAATTATACAAGGATAATAAAGACCAAATGATGAAACTAATGAATGAAAATGATACCAAAGATTAAATGATGCTAAGGCTAGGATGGAATTAAACTATATTTTTGTGTTTTTGGGATAAGATGCAAAATGAAAGTGTAATTTAGGTCCAAGGCTAAAGATTGATGGGATGATAATAAAGCTATGGTCAAAGGATATGATATGAGACTAAGGTAATTCTAAGGATATGAATCCTAAAATTTAAAACAAAGGATGGAAACCAAGATAATGTAGGTCCAAGATAACAAACCCAAATTTCATTGACCTTTGTGATAATCAAGATGTGAATTTTTACAAGATTGAGTCTAGGCTAGGACACAAGCTTGGGACTCAAATTTGACCAAGGTGATAATGAAAAAGCTTGATAAAATGAAGGATGAAGTTCAATGATAATTTGGATAAGCATCCATGGACTGTCCAAAGCCTTAGTAGTCTTCCTATGCCTAAAATTTGAAAGGGGGATGCAACCTAAAGTTTAAGATTAATTTATGCAATGCAAAAGGATGAGGAAAGTAACCTATAATGTAATGTAATCCTAAATGGAAATGTTGGAATGAACTGGTAAAGGCTTACAATTCTCTGGTTTAGGAGTCAGGGTCACTGTAAAATGAATTTATTGGATTTTGGACAAGGATTTTGAGAGTTTTTGGTTATCAGGCAGTTGCAACATTTTTTTCTTAGATACATCATTTTAGGTTGCAGGTCTCCAAAGTGTAGGTGTGGTTCAAAATGGCAGTTGCAGCTCTATTTTTGCATATTTGGTTTTGTATAATAGTTGTGTTCTTCCAACGAGCAGTTGTGACACAAAAATGCAGTTGTGGGCCTATTTTAGCAGTTGCAGTCACAAAATGTTTTTTTTTGTAGTTTGTTGTGAAGTAGATTTTGATTGATTTTGATGAAATTTTATTTGGAAAACATAGAATACAATCACAAACACTTTTTTTGGTTTGATATTGGATGTGAAAAAGTTTCATTTCAAAGTAAAATACTCATAGACAACATGCACAATTCCTATGGTTGGCAAGGAAACCAGTGGTTGATATCCCCACTTGGATTTCTCTAGCCAATTAAACAAGGTAGAAAACTAGAGACTTAGTGGCACTAGCTCCCCTCCATGACACTCACTTCTCAGGCTCACCAAGTCTCATTCCCAAAAAAGGAATTTATTTCTCTACACATTCTTAGTGAAGACATGGGACGGTTTTAGAGGTCCAACCTCCTATGATCAATGAGCATATAAATTTGTTTTGGTCACTAAAACAATTAGTTCTTAGTAAGGACATCTATTCAAGGTGGCCATACACATAGCAAGATTATCTCAAGAGTATGGTCAATCAAGAGGCCTCCTAGTCCCTTCCTAAGAAAGGATTTTGACATAGATCACGGGGCTACTAAGGGTAGCACTTGTCAGTATGAAACATCTGCATTTATTTCTTAATTAATTTCATCAAAAAATAGTTTTCTTATATAATGGTTCAAAAAAGCTTTACTTTATCTTGCTACCACTTGGTTCATTCCCACCTTTCGCAGCTGGGTGGCAAGCCCTCTAAAATAAAAGGTTCAAAACAAAAAGGAAGTGTGTTGTTTCTCATCTCCCAGATCACACAAAGCGCAAGGAGAGAGTATACACAACTCCTTTACCTCACGCTCACATGGGGTTCATTTTAATTCCAAAATCCAAATGTGAGGATGGTTATACAAATTCCAAAGAAATGCTTTTGATCATCAAGATCATCAAGTGGCGTGAGAGGAGAGAATACACGTTTAATGGAAATTTGTAAACCACAAAAAACAAAAGACACTTGTAAATTTTATTCCCTTTTCTTATGATGAAACAAGCACTTGTAAATTTTAAATCAATGATGTTTTATACATGTTCATTTTAATACCCATGAGTGAGAAAATGTGTTTTTTGTTCATTTTAAAACCTCATGAATGTGATATGCATGTTTATTTTACCCTTATGATCTTGATGCAAGTTGTAGCTGTGTATATATCATGTTTAGAATCACAACTTCTCTCCATTTATCAATCCATCCAACTCCACAAAATAACCTAGGCACTCATACCCAAAAACCCCATACTCCAATAATGTGGGTACTCATACCCAAATCTCCACCTTCTCAAAGGTTGGAGGTTTCGTTGTTGGAGGTTCATCCTCTCTCAACACCATACTTGGGGAGCTCTCAACATCTGAGATAGCTATTCCCATACAACCCAACACATAATAGTACAATAATTCCTTCAAATGAATACTCACAGTCTATTCAAAATTTAATAGATTCAACTAAAAAAAATCATTGTAAAGGTATTGAAAGAAACCTCTTATGCTTTCTAGGAAGAAAACTATGGAAGATCCCAAGCTTTTCCTCCAAACTCTTTTTCACCCAAAAACTTCTTCCAAAAACCAAAACCAAAAATTACAAAATAAAATAAAAATCCAACCCTCACAATAATCCAAGAAGAAAGAGATAAATAGAAGCCCCCAAAATTTGTTTGAAAAACAACCCTTGCTTTAAGGAATTAAAGATAAATGAGGGTATTATTGAAATTGATCCATTTACATCTCATTTCAATTCCAAATTCGTCACCCTTAAAACTAGGCTTTTTTGAGAGGTCATATCTTGATTTTAATTTAAGATATAACTTTAATTAAGTGCCTAACCCTTGGGTTAACATCCTAGGGGTTTAAAAAAAACAAAACAAAAAAAAAAAAACTCTTTTCTCAACCCTTTTAACTCAATAAAAAAATAAAAATCTCAAAATACCCTCAAATATAACCTTACATATAAAATACAACTTAAATACTTGAAAGAAAACTTTACAATAAAAATAAAGTTTCAAACCACTTTACAAAAAATAAATCACATTAAGACTATAGTCCCTCTAAATAGACTACACTCGCGTTCACAGGGTTTATCACATTGAATTCCTTGAAGACTTCCAATTTCATTGGGCATGAAATTTGTACCTACACACTCAATTTTGCACATTAATATGTCCAGTAAAATCATATAATTAAAATATATATATTCACATCATGCAATTTCCATCACATTATAAATCACATAATAATACAGTTATATCAGCCTCATAGATTCATCATCATTTCATTCACCTAATAGCATTTATTCCATTTTCATATATAGTAACAATAATTCATAATTCCATAAATTTCATTTGAACTCGATAATTTACTCTCATCCCAATGTTGAAATTAATATCCATATCACAATTATTATTTCATCAATTCTACTTATTTATCCATAATCATCAATAACATCAAATATAAGGTCTAACGTTCAAATCATCAATGTGAAATCAAATATAAAGTCTAATGTCTAAACCATCATAATACAAATAAAATTATAAATAATTAGTCTGTATCATAAAAAAATATATAATAATCCATACAAAAATAAAACTATGTCAATCTAAAATGAATAAATTAGCATAATATACAATATCATCTGGTGGGTCTCACAATGGAACCACTTTTGGTTTCATAGTGGCACAATTTGTTATGAGGTCTAAAAGGAACTCAGGGTGATCCTCAACTACCAATAAGAATATGGTGTAGGTGTGAAACAAATTAAGTGTTATTAGACTAAGGTATAACTATTAACAAAAATTAGCTGGTGTCCATGTTGAAGGGGGGCCTCTTGCAAGATATTTGATCTTTTCCTAGTATGGTGGTAAAATATGCATGCTACTTGGATAGTTAGGTTACCATTAGGTTTTCATTCAATGATTTCCTTCACACTTTTTCTATAATAAGTTTTTTGTGTTGTCATGATAACAAGTCAAGAAGACTGATCCTATAACATGGAAGGAATCAATTCAGGTAAGTGGAAACTTACTTGGGCTTATATAATCCTTAGTGTGGTTGTTTTCTCAAATATTATATTAGGAAATGGTTGAAGGAGTTCAAAATTCGAAATGATCCTATCAAGAAGACTCAATTTTCAGTGTATTGTATAGCCTTGCTATCGACCAAGTGGTCTAATGTAAGGGAAATGTTCCCATATGTTTTTACATGTAATTCGAAACATGTACTCCAAACTTTATTTAATCAGTATAATTCCTTATCTTTTTCTTGTACATTGGACACATGTCATTTAATATGCTTTGTGATGAGTATTTTGTGTATTTAGTTGAGTTTAATCTTTGGAAGTCATTACAATTCTTGACCCTTGATCTTGATCACCCATCTCTTAATCCATATCTTTCATTCAAATCAAACAATTCTATAAAAGAATCCCTCATATCTCTTTGGTGGGTAACCATAGACTTTGAAATTTTACATACATTGCTAGCATTCACATATTTGAGCTAAAAGTGAATAAGTCCATACAATAATTAAGAGAAAATCAAAACAAAGAAGAAAAATGGAAGTAAATCATGTTGAAACAGTGAAGGTAATAGTAATACTTTATCAATTTATTTCTTTGTGTTGATTGTATTCCATTGGCCGATTTGGATTGTGTTTGATTTTGAATTGTAGTTTTTGTGGTTACTATGTTTGATTCATTACCTCTTTGTTGTATAATCTCAATTTTTTGTTCAACAATATATATTTATTTTATTTTAGTAAAATCATTCAAATATTTATTTATTTATTTATTTATTTATTTAGGTTATTTTAATTTGTACACATAAGCATCAAACCTGATTTTCACACCATTGGATTCATGCTAGAAAGGACAACCCCAAGCATTGAGTGACATCAAGCACATGGCCATAATTTAATGTACTTGGCTCTCACTTTACTGCAATTAGAAATGAACACCTCTAATGAACCATATTGTATATTCAAACATTATAATGCATATTTAATTTAATTTATCAATTAGTTAAAAAAATACTAAGTGTTTTATTTTCTATGAATTAATAAACATGGTCAATATGAATCTTGATTTTTGGGTAGATGCTTTCCTAATGAACCGATAAAAAATTACTTGGATAATTTTATTACATTGAGCGATTCAATTTGATGTTTATGGTCTACATAATGAAAATATTCAACGAAATCTATTTGGAGATCAGAATGCCCCTTTGACCATGTTTATTAATTAATTAAAAATATAAATAAATAAATAATAACTATGATGAAATGTGCATCCTATGTTTGGATAAACAATACACAAATCGGGATGTTATATTTCCACAACTCATTATACTAATTGTTCCTATTTTAGAATTTTATTGTGTGTATATTTTTGACATCTACACAATCAAAGTAAAAAACAACAAAAAATAGGGGAGAGGATCCAATAGTTGAGCATGTTTTAATAGTTGTGATAGTAGTTGTTTATATAATGTCCAATATTTTTATTAATATTAGACCAATAGTTGTGAATTTAAAGTTATTAGTGCTGATGATGACTACCCATAATTAAACAAAATGTATTCCTTTGATCTAAAAAACAACCAATGATGTGATGCCACATCAATGCTTAACAACTGGGTGATTTGAATGCACAAGTATTGGTATCACTTTTTTTTGGGCCTTTTTGGACACCTTGACAAAAAGCATTCTGATGTGGCATCATATTTGATGATGTGGCCTTGAAACATTAGCTATAAGCAGGGGACTCACCAAGAAATTTGTCAAAAAATGGAAGTGATTTGAAATATCCACATAAGGATAATTAGAAGTGTGAAGTTAGGGTGCTCAACTAGTGGGTCCTCTCCCTTAAGAAAATGTTCAATGTATCACTTGAAAGTACAAAATATCTATTAAGAATTATGTACTCTTTGAGTTAGCCTAATGGTGGAGAGCTTGTTCTCTTAAAAGATAGGCCACAAAATCAAATCCTATAATGTTAAAATATGGATGCCTAGTTTGTAGCACAATTAAATGCTTGCATATGCTATAAACCATGTATAACCCTAGTCCCATATAATATAGTCCTAGTCCCACATACTATAACACAATGTCTATTTTGGAAGCTTTGCAACATGAGCATGAAGTATGGATGGTTGTGTTGGTTGTTGCTATGTTGTCATTGATGTCAACATGGTGATAACTATATGGGAAGTCTACTTTCTTTACAAGAAGTTGTTCTCTATTGGTAATACTCGTTTGTGATGGATCAGTGTGTTGGTATTTGAGTTCGAAATTCATTGTAAGATCTAATATGAATCTAATCTCTTAGCCATGTTTTCTTGACTCATTCAAACAGATATATCCTAGATCTTGAGACATATTTTGTTGTGAGTAGAAAGTTATCTCTGACAGAGTTTAACTCTATATCCTACTATTGCTTTGTGTTTGGCATACTATGTAGGAGACTCCGAATTCTACTAAGGTAAACATTCTTATGCTGCAGTTTTGTTGGTAGTCTCTTTGCCAGTAGTATGATGGGAAATTAATGTGTTCTCAAATCCAGAAGGTGTTTTCTTTGAGGACTATTTGTTGGTTTGGAGAATTACATTCTAGTCTTGGCCGAATCAGTGAATTCAATATATTATGAAAGACTAGTTATGTCTTATGGATGATAGCTAACTTAGTATAATGAACTACATGGATAAAAAATTTAAATCTTATACAATGTTGACGAAGAAGGTTTTGATTATTTTTTGTTCATCTAATTAGGTTGACCTAATAGATAGATAAGATATACAAGTGTATATATAAGATGAAAGATAGAAGAGAATGATGATATATGAGAGTGAGAAGGAGAAGTGAATGCGAACAAAGGAGAAGATCAGATCCTAAATGATTTATTAGTTGTGATTAGTATAGTTTTGTTGAGTGACTATTGTGTGAGGCAGTAATTCTTATTCTGAGCTTCAATGGAACTGAACCCTACACATTGAAGGTGTATCCTATCAGTTCAATCTTTTGGTAGTGAGACACTATCATTGTATCTTGGTGGTTAGCCATATTTTATACTCAGAGAGTGAGCCTTTTTAAGGACGGTGAGTCTTGGCAGTGAGCCATGTAATATTTTGTATCTAGATATAATATATTATGAGTTAATCCTCACCGTTATTTTTCCCATTTTGGGTTTTCCACATAAAAATCTTGGTGTTCATGTTTATGGTTGCATTGACTTGTTTTTTATGTTCTCTCTTGTTGATTCAGTCAGAATTGTGATAATGTTTAAGCAAATTTTTGGTTTTGTGGAATATTGATTCACCCCCTCTTAGTATTCCAGATGTTCAACAATTGGTATCAAATCTTGGTTCCTCGAAAGAAGCCTAACAACTTGAGGAAGGTACCAAAATTTGAGTATGAGACATGTTTTCCTTCAAAAGTAGTCTTTGCCAAATATTTAGAAGAAGGAAGTTATGAAGGATACATCGATAAAAGAGAATGAGTACATTGAAAATATACAAAGTATAAGTATGGAAGCATGTGATCTCTTAACTGAAGGAGAAGAAATTATCTCTAGCCTATTGTAACAACTGGATGAAAAGAAAAGAACTAAATAATTTCAAGAAATTGAAATTCAAAGGAAGATGGATGAAAGAATAAAGTTAGAAGAAAGAAGCATAAATCTTGAGATTTGATCTGGAAAAGGAAAGAAGTTTTGAAGACAAATTTAAGATAAGCTCGACGATGCTTGATGAATTGATTACCTCTCAAAGACCGAAAATGGATAAGAGTGGTTTAGGGTTTGAGGAAGGTCAGAGTTCTAAAGTGAAGCAATCCACTAGTAAGAAGATGCAAGACAAAAATAGAAAAATCAAGGAGCAAAGAAGCAACTCCAAAAAAATTATTGTCAAATGATATGATGCTAAAAGGTATTTATCCTTTAATGGTATGTGTTATTCCTGCAAGAAATTTGGTCACAAGGCAAAGGATTGCAAAAGTAAATTGAATGATTCTCTATCATTCCTCGGTAAATATTCTAAGATCAAGAATAATGGATATAAAGTTATTCTATTGGATAAAAGGGAAGATGGAAAGAAGAATTTTGATTGTTGTAAGTGCAACAATCTGGAACACCCTGGTAGTAACAACATAAGAAAGAAAAATATCTACCTGGTGAAAAAGAATGTTCAAACCTTTGATCCAGAAGAAGCAAGAAGGGAAATGAAAAGGATTTGGAGAAAGGAATCATCAGTATTATCTATGCCGACCTTCATTGTAGATACTCCCCTTGATCTCTCAATAAAATTAATGGCTAAGGGGGAGAAATCATTAGAAAATCTAATAAACACCCTCACCGATACTTGTGTCATATCATGACAGAAGTATACTTAATGTGGTAACAAGGTTAAGGTATTTTATTAGTGGCATGTGTGAAGGATGAAGTTTTCAGAATTTGAAAGAATGAAGGCATTCAAAATTTTTGAGGTAATCTACCTACAAGTTGAAGCATTTATTGAAAAATCATTTAGAATGAAAGGAATAGATTCGGATAACTTTAAAGACATGTATTTTCAAAGAAGCTTGCAAAGGAATTTTATAAGGAAATTCACAGTTTTAGAGTTTGAATAAGATAGTAGATGGATTTGAAGTGAGCTCCAGAAGTAGAAGAAGGATGTCTATACATTTATTTTTGGCATTCTTAGAGGTATTCATGTTTGCACAATATTTCATTTTGTGAATTGTGCGAATAAAGATAGGTTGAAGAGATATTTGAGGAATGTGTCAAAAGAGTCTGTTGGTGCATTCTCTTGCATCCCTCTGAGAGTGTTTCCTATAGAATATATTTATGCATATGTTTATAGTAAGATTGAAGAGAAGATGTCAGTTCAGTTGGATGTGCTTTGGGAAAGTGAATTGAAAGAGAGCCATTATGCCTACAGAATATTAGTTGAGAAATTTTTGGATGTTTGGAGGAAAGTTCCCTTGTTTGAATTTGAGAAGTATATTCAAATAGTGTTGAGTAGAATTCATGATGAATCTCTATGGATAGATGAGGAAAATTTGATTTCCAAAGAAGCTATTAGAGATGTGACTAGTTTGTGTTCCTCTTAACCAGTTCCGAAACCAAAGGTTATGGATGAAAAACAAATAATTAAGGCTACAGGTGTGATTTCTAAAGGGAAAGAGATTGATTTGAATTCAATTGTTGATCTGGTAATAAGATATGCTGCTATGGTCATCGGTCACAAAGTTTGTATCCCTAACAATGAACTTACAGTTTCTATTGTTACAGTACATATTGTTGTTGATATGGTAACAAGAGGTATGGAATATGAATTGTGTGAATTAATCTATATACATCTTTTGAAGAAATTAAACTAAATCAAGAAGAGTAAGAAGAATACATTTTGGTATGGAAATTTGGTTTTTTTTTACTCTTTTAATTTTTGAGAGAATTATCGCTAATAGGAAGGATAGAATGGTCAAATTCAAAGCCTATTGCCTATCAAATCAAAAGATTAATGATAAATCTTGGTAGTCTGAATGTGCAAGAGTCTACCCTTGTTGCATTCCTTGGAAAATTTTAGATGAAGATGAACAAAAGGTTTAGGATTCCAGTAAGTGTTATGGAAAGATACTCTAGAAGCATAAATTTTCTTGTGTGTATAGATTTTTGTCACATGGAAGCAGTTGAATCAAGGTTAGTTTGGATATCTGAATTGGATTATGAATTTTTAGAGGCTGAAGTTGATAAATATGCTAATTTTTTTTGTAAAGTTGGGATCTCAACATAGAAAGTACCTCTGATCGCATGACCGAAATAGGGAAGAAAAGGAAGAGTGTTGCTAAGAAAGAAGGTGTAGAAGAAAGTGAGACCGAACATAAGCATGGAAGAATAAATATTTAGAGAGCTTTAGAAGAATAGAAAAAGGTTATTCTCGATGCTAATTTTGATTCATCTATTTCTGTTGTGGAGAATCTTCGTAGCATGATTAATTCTTTGAAGGTCTACATCTTTGAACTTGAAATGTCTATTGGAATTAGGTCTGATGAAGGAAATTTGGAAGATATCAAAGGAAAATATGTGAATGCACACAGTCATGTAATAAAGGAATTGGAGAGTGTACAAGGTTGTGAAAAGGAGGCACAAGAACTAATTTCTTTTTTCCTAGATTGGTCTGGTAGTACACTGGATATGAGAAATGAGATAAGGATGAGTGAGTCCTATTTGAGCACTCAGGAATATACATATAGGTTAGCAAAGGATAAAGATAATCAGAGGTGATCCTACATTGTGTAGCTTTAGGAAAGATTCTTCTCTCTACAGGATAAAAGGACATATGTTATCAAGAAATTTGTGGCACTCAGAGACATGATTAGACTTAGAAATACTTATGTTTCTAGTGCTCTTGGTTGTATTGGTGAATTATCAGAGATTAATCTTATTCCCAATACTTCAATAGATGGTTTAGAGTCTTGAACTAAACTCGAGCTATTTTACAAGACTCTTGTCAGTGCAAAAGGTTCATGGGAAGAAGGTAAAGGATTGTGGAAGGCTATCCTGGAGAGTCTCATAGGTTCTTCTTCAAGTTAATTCAAGGTTGTGTTCATATCTTTTTGTTTACATTTTATTGCATATTTACATATATTCCAGACCCCTTCCTTTTTCATTGATGCCAAAGGGGGAGAGATAAAGAGATAAAGAGATAAAAATAATAATTTTGATAGGGGGAGTAGTCAGAGTATTCAATTGCAATTTACTGGAAATTTTTTTTCTCGTGCATGTTGCCATCAATTCCAAAGGGGATATTTTTGGAAGCTTTACAACATAAGCATGAAGTATGGATGGTTGTGTTGGTTGTTCCTATGTTGTCATTGATGTCAACATGGTGATAATTATATGGGAAGTCTAATTGGTTTATCGAAATTTTTTCTCTACTATTAATACTCTTTTAAGATGGATCAGTGTGTTGGTATTTAATTCTAGAATTCTTCACAAGATCTGATATGACTCTAATCTCTTAACCATGTTTTCTTGACTCATTCAGACAACTATATCCTAGATCTTGAGACATCTTTTTTTGTGAGTAGAAAGTTATCTCTGACAGAGTTTAACTCTATATCCTACTATTGCTTTGTGTTTGGCATATTGTGTGGGAGACTCCACATTCTACTAAGGTGAACATTCTTATGTTGTGGTTTTGTTGATAGTCTCTTTGTTGTTAGTATGATGGGATATTAATGTGCTCTCAGATCTAGAAGGTGTTTTCTTTGAGGATTATTTGTTGGTTTGGATAATTGTGTTATAGTCTTGACTAACTCAACGAATGCAATATATTATGAAAGACTAGTTACGCCTTATGGATGATAGACGACTTGGTATAATGAACTATGTGGATAAAATGTTTAAATCTTATTTGGTGCCGATGAAGAAGGTTTTGATTATTTTGTGTTCATCTAATTAGGCTGACCTAATTGATGGATACGATATACTTGAATATATATAAGATGAAAAAATAGAAGAGAATGATGATGTATGAGAGCGAGAAGGAGAAGTGAATGCAAACATAGGAGAAGATCAGGGCCTAAATGCTTTATCAGTTGTGATCAGTAAAATTTTTGTTGAGTAGGTACTGTGTGAGGTAGTACTTCTTATTTTGAGCTTCAATGGAATTGAACCCTGTACATTGAAGGTGTATCCTATTAGTTCAATCTCTTGGCAGTGAGCCACTATCATTGTATCTTGGTGGTTAACCATCTTTTGTACTCAGGCAGTAATCCTTTTTAAGGACAGTGAGTCTTGGTAGTGAGCCTCATAATATTTTTTATCCGAATAAATATATTGTGAGTTAACCCTCACTGTGGTTTTTCCCATTTTGGGTTTTCCATGTAAAAACCAAAATCCTGGTGTTCATGTGTATAGTTGCATTGATTTTTTTTTATGTTCTCTTGTTGACTCAGTCAAAATTATGATAATGTTTAAGTAGATTTTATTATGGTTTTGTGGAATATTGATTCACCCTCCTCTTAGTATTTTGGATGCTCAACAATGTAGACCTGAAAAAACCAATTACCATTTTGACAAAGTAAACTTAAGAGTCAACACATAAGAAAAGTTTCAAAAAATGAGAAAGTAGAAGTAAACGTACAACTCAGACATGCAAGGGAAATTTTTAGGTTGAAACGATACTTCATTTGACTTCGACAGAGATAGATTTGCATGAAAAATATTGTTAATCTAGAGGAGAATCAATTGATTAATAGAAAGCATACTACGTGTACACTTTTCAACATAGATAGTACTGCATCAACTATAAAAAACTCCCTCATTTTAGGTGAAGAGCAAATCAAAATTTCACCAAATAAATGTTGAAATTACATGAACAATCCTCCCCAACAATCAAATAAGAATTGATTAAAAGAAAACCTACTACATTGTGACCACATCGAACTACATATACAAAAATTCCCTCATTCTATAAGTACTAGAGCATTAGAACATAGACCCCAAAGAAATATTGTACTAGATGGTGTATAGGCACTCGCATCAATATTCTTTCATTTTATGTGAAGAACTTGAAGACCACATCAATTGTAAAAAATTCTATGAGTCATAGTTCCAAAAGGACACTTAATCAAGCATAATTATGATATCAAATCCTACCCAAAAACACACTAGTCGACTAATAGTATGAATATCAACAAAAACATACAAGAAGCCAATGTATAAGAATTCAACACTGAAATTTTAAAAGATGCATAAAATTTGAGTTTCAACATTTTTCTTACGATGTTCTCATCTATCTGTGGTACATTTTTTTCCAAATGTCTAACCAAAAAATTCTCTTCCTCTACAGAACTACATGTGTGTTTGCTTTATGTGACTTCTCCATCAACCATTTTCCTAGTGGAGAGTCGATGCCCTCAAACACCACACAATAAAATGACATAGCCAACACCAATACCACCACAGAAAAACCATCCTTCGGAAAATGTTCGAGATGAGAGGAAAAAGAAAAGGAGTCGAACCTCTCGACTAAGAAGAGTAAGAAACTAGCTTTAGAGGGAGAGATGAAATACATTGATAAATCCACTCCAAAGACCAAGAAAAGTGGGAGGGAGAGGAAGAAGGAAGATGGTGCAAACAAAGTACAAAAGGCAATTGGTAGTGATAAGAAGCTGAAGGAGATGGGTGCTCCCATTGAAACAAAGCACAACATTCAGGAGGTTGGTAGTGAAGAGAAGGAGGAGATGGGTAATATCCCTATGGATGAAGTTTCAAGGGGGCTTTCCATGTGTTGCAATGCGTGTAAGATATTATTTAAAACTCTATTTTTTATAGTCATATTAATGCTCTATTGCTTCTAAGCATGCTTAAAATATTTCGTTTATTATCATGGAAATTTGAACAATGGTGACAAGATGGTTTCAGATATAAGTGTTTACCAGTTGAATAAGTTCTCTAAAGAGCACATGGATATGATGAATACTGTTAGAGATGAGTGGTGAGCATCAATGTTTAACGAGGTGTAATATACCATGGAAATTGTAAGGGAAGTAAAACAAGGTTCTTCCACCAACAACGCACATGGAAAATATCTATTTTCTATCAATGAGATGGTGTAGAGGATCTTGTCATCCAAATCATGGGTATTGCCACCTTGACCCACCATTGTTCACAAAAATGAAATAAGGAGATGGTTGTTATCCCTAGGGATGAAGTTGCAAGGGGGCCCTCCACGGATTGCAATGGGTGTGAGAGATTCTTTAAAACTATTGTTTATAATGCTACTTAAAATCTTTTGTTTATTATCATGGAAAGATGAACAATGGTGGCGAGATGGTTTCAAGATGGTGGAAAGATCTACAAAAACTTCTTAGACTCCACTCAAACATAAACTTGTGGCACACATCACAAACATACTCAAGTGAGCTTCAACAGAAACATAACTTCACAAACTAACTTGAAACAACTGTGTGGTACTAGAAACAAAAAACATTTTCATGTGCTTCAAACCTGAGATACTCTAAGACATTTAGAATATCCATGCAAACTCATACAACTAATTTTTATAATCTTCTACTGGTGCAAGAACTCAACCATATGTTCTATAGAATAATAAGAATTTGAAAACAACTATAACACTCTATTACTTGAAAAATAAACTTGTGGACCACCAAACCACTTGAATCTTCAATATAGCATGCATAAGACATTACTAAGAATTTACCCAAATCACATGGCCAATTCTTCACTTCCAAAGGAATACAACAAATTCCAACAATCCTTCATAAGCACTTTACTCCACCAGAGCATAGGTCAGAACTCTATCACTTCTAACTTTCACTACAAAATGTGTAATGACTTGAAACCTTGGATATAACACCTTCACATCTCAATAAACTTATATTCTAAATCGTGAGACTAAATCTTGCTCTGAAAAAGGATTTAGACCAAAACACAATCACACTTCCTTAGTATATGTACTATGAAATCCTTAGACACAAATTTTGCAACTTTTCACTAAGTGTAGTACACCAAAATAGAAAGATATTAATGTAGACATATTGAAAACATATTAGGACATGTGTACCTACCTTTCATTCACACATAGAAATCAAGTTGAGCACCACTCTTCCACATACTACAATGCTAACTTGCACCAACCAATATCTCTACACATCAACTATCTTTGGAGCATATACAATCTTTAGCAACACTTTTGACATAAATGAAAACCAAGCATATCTAGCTACAACAATTTGGGTTTGCAAGAGATATTGGTTTTTCTTCTTTTTGCTTACGCTAGCATAATGATGCATGAAGTTGTAAAAGAAGGTCATGGAAATGTTTTTGAATATCATTCGATGTTTTTAATGTAATATGGGTGATGCTATCTAGTCTCTCTAGTACTGCTTGTGGTTTGGAGTTAATATTTTATGGGTTAAGTGATTGTTAGGCCAACTTGGTACATTAACTTGCATGTGCCAAATTTTATGGTGTGCACTAACATGGGATTATATATAGTGTTAAAATAGATCTTGTTTGTCTCTTAGCTTAGACCGCATTAAATTTCCCTTTCCTACAAGTGTTTTGGAGCCAACTCATTATGGTAATTTGCATGTTTCATGTCTACACATTTCATTTTAGCCAAAAAGGAGAATTTTTTTATGCTTATAGAAGGTATAAATGAATGATCAAGTGTGTGATCAAATATTTCATGTAGTGTGTTGAATTTTTAATGTAAATGCTGAAAGTAGTGCACTGAAGATAGAGGATGAGTTCAAATATGAAGAGAAGTGTTTAATGTATCCTAAAGGCAATGAGTCAAAAGAAGAAGAGTATAAGTGAAGTGTTGAAGATAGTGAGCCAACAAAAGTGTGTAAGTGAATGCTAGAGGTAGTAAGCCAAAGGTAGAAGTTTATGTATGATTGTTGGAGGTAGTGAGCTAAAAGATGAGGAGTGTAAGTAAAGATCTTAAGGAAATGTGTCAGAGGTAGCAGAAGTGTTACATATAAAGTTGTGTATCTGATTCATCGAGTGTTATATTCTGAGGTTGTAGCCTCTTTCTATAAGTGTTGTAAGTTGTAGAGAGTTGTAAACTTCATTTAATTTGGTTGATGCCATAAAATGAGTTGTAAATATTGTTTCCTTTTGTGAGGATAGATTTGGATAGTAGATCCAAGAAAATTTCTCACCATGGTTTTTCCTTTATAGGCATTTTCACATAAATCTAGTTTTGTGGATGTATGTTTGTGCTTTGAGTGTTTTATATGATTAAGACAGCAATAAGTTTCAATTGATAAATTTGAATTGGATTAAGTTGAAGGATATACTGATTCATCCCCCTCTCAATATATTTGTGTGTTCTAACAAATTCGTCTTATTCTTTGTTATAATATACAATTCCATACACAGTTTGTGTTTCTATATTGCGAAAAAATTAAAATATCTAGGAATATTAAAGAAAAGTCACCCCTACGTGGCTTTCTATTTCCTAAAATATCAAGTTAATTATGGTTTCCTATATTAAACAAAAAATAATATTAATATCCTATCAAAATTATTTATTCCTTTATCAACATTTGATAAATAAAATGAAGATGAAAAGAAAATAGGTGAAAACAACATTATTAATTCCTAGAATTTCTAACACAACTCATGCAACCAAATAAATACAACTATAGTGTTAAATGAGATTACAAAGTATCCCTTGATAATTAAGAATTATAATCAATCTACCTTAAAAATATCAATTGTCAACTTAGGTTAAGGGTTTAAACCAAAATATTAATGGAAGTAACTAGTTTTGACCCACCATTGACCCATGATTTGATTATACTATTATAAAGAGAAGAATGCTAAGTTCAATTCCCAAAACCCTACGAGAAAGTAGTAAAATATAGCCATAAAAATTATTGAATAATCTCATAGACACTAAAATTACTTATATTTAATTTCCAATCATTCATAGTTTTTTATAATTGAAGAAGAAAAGATTAAGCACATACCTAAATTATTTTGGAAAAAAAGGAAAACAAAAAAAATGAGTTTTGATAATACTAATAAGAACCCTTATAAAAAATTTAGTGGCCACCATTATACATGTGAAATAAAAATAAAAATTATATCATACTATACTAGCACAATTGTTATTATTTTTTATATAAACCTAGTTTAGGATTTAGGAACCATCAAAATGGGGGCTAAACTTGGATTCTATAGTCTGAACACCATACAAGCCCACCAAAAAATTAAAGTAGAGAACCAACCATACTATTTTTTACCACATTTTATAATATCATAAATTATTCATAATAGTTTTAACTATAAAATATTTGGATACACTCCAAAAATTAAAAAACTATAAAATAGGATCCCCAACACCTCAATCCTTTAAACATGCCATAAAAAGGTTCATCTTATTATGATTCATGGTGATTACCCTTGAGACCCCTCAATTTTACTCATCCAAAAGTAGTATTCATAGGGAGGAGATGGAGATAGGGAGAGACCGGTAGAGTCCATCGACAAAGGCAGAGGGTAGAGGCAAAGGTCCCTATCATCGAGGATAGAGGACACTAGGAGGTAGTGGTGGAAGTTGTAGTGGTGCTAGTTGACTGGGTCAACCAAGATAGGGGAGACATAGGTGTTGATGATCTCAAGCTTCGAGTTGTGCTACAGGAGAGGGACCAAGATTTCTAAGAGTGATATTATTATAGATAAGAGAGAGATGGGCTTAGTGTGTAACTCATAGTGCACACCTTATAAAGAGACTAGATGAGGGCTAAGAGGGATGCAAAGATCACTCGTCATAAACAATTGGAATTTTAGCTCACTCAGATGACTGCTAAGAGAGATCAAGAGAGAGAGTGGATACAAAATATAATGGTTGTTGGATAGGGTAAAATTATGGATGTTTATGAAATTGTGATGGATATTTTTGATATTTTCATGATGTGATGATGTATGATGATGTATGCTTATGATGTTGCTAATGATTTGTGGATGCAAGATACATGATATTATATGATGACGTATGGACATGATTCTCTTTTTTATATTTTTTCGATGCTATATATGATGACTATGCAAGATGGATTATATGTGATGTTATTGACAATTTATAGATGCAAGATGAAATGGATAATTTTATTTTCATGAGACTTGAGTAGAAATGTTAGTATGATGAGAAGAAATAAAAGAATGAAAGATTAGATAAATAGAATAGAATGAAATAAATTATGCATTATGTTGATCAAATACCAATATTTTTATGATTATTAGATCGATTTGAGATTTTATTGGATATGTGATGAGGTATGATTGATGTTTTCTCTCTTTCTTTAGGTTATGCTAAATAATGTAGATAAATCCCTATTTTTAAATAGAAAATACATAATATGCACCAAGGTGTAAAGAACCAAGGTGGAATTACATCTATTGCATGGACTTTGAATCTAAAAATAGATAGGAGTAACCTTATTGATACTTGAAATACAAAAAACCTTGTTTGATCATGTGAGAGAATGAAGTCATCAAAGCAAGTAGACCAATACACAAAAGGTATAAGTAACCTGATATGTACAAGTTGTATTACTCGAGAATATCCCTACACACACAAGCCAAGTATTCACCAAGATCATATTACAATAACATCCCACAAACACAACAAATGAAAGAAATGACTATTCCCCATTGCATACCCCTCTAAACACACTAAGATATTGAAGATCAAGGTGGATTTTGAGAAAGCATTGGAATGAGACAAAAGATAAAACCAAAAGAAAAGATTGATTGAAAAAATATATCAAGGCCATGTTATCTCTTTCCAGTGAGATTGTTTTGGTGATATCTGAAATGATGCCTATTGTAGGAAAGATATAATTGTTAAGACATTCATTGGATGTTGATGTTGATTTAGAAAATGATTTTGAAAATTGACATGAAGACTCTGATGTTGTTTTGACAATGATCAATACTTATGATTTTACATGATTTTTTGTGTTTCAATAAAAAAAAAATATTTTGCTCACATCATCAAAGGTGAGTGTTGCTGGCCTTTCCGTTGCACCAAAAGATCGACCTATCAATGCTTGATACAAGCGCTAGTTAAGATCCATAAGAGGCGGTTAAACCATGTCATGAACCCGAAGGGAGATGTTGGCGACTAGTCCAACAATCCCCCCTCAGCGTCACCTGAGGGGTTCAAACCCGTGACCGGCTCTGATACCAATTGTTAGCCTTATCATTGCACCAAAAGATCGACCTATCAATGCCTGATACAAGCATCAGTTAAGATCCATGGGAGGCGATTAAACCATGTCGCAAACCTGAAGGGATATGTTGGTAGTTAGTCCAAGACGTGTGACAATAGGTTATTATGGATGGTAAGATTATTGTGGATGTGTCATTGGTAATGTTTTAGGTTTTGATTTTTTTGATAGAATATTTGAGGTTGTTTTTTGGACGTTTCAATATTTTTGAGGTTTCTTTTGTTCTTTTGAAATATTTGAGTTTTTTTTTGGATTTTTTAATTATTTGGATGTTTTTGGATTTTGAACTTTTTGGATGTTTTTGCATTTTTCAACTATTTGGATGATTTTGGATTTTTAACTATTTGAATGTTTTTGGATTTATAAATATTTGAAAGATTTTATATTTTTTAAATTATTTGGATGTTTTTGGATTTTGAACTTATGTGAATTTTTTTGAATTGTGAACTTATTTGAATGTTTTTGGATCTTGAACTATTTTGATGTTTTTGGATTTTTGAATTTATTTGAATTTTTTTGGAATTTTGAATTATTTGGATGTTTTTGGATTTTTGAAAGATGTCTAGATCACTACGTGAGCCAAAATACATACAAACTTATTCCAAATTAAGATGTAAATACTTGTTCCCAATGTCTACAATGTAATAGAATACTATGAATAGATGAATGTATTATCATGACAAATGGATATGCAAAGGATGTCATGAACTATCCCATGATAGGATAACATGTTTGTATTGAGCATGATTTCTTGGATAGTACTAGATGTAAATAATAATATTGCATGGGATAGGATATGATCATAAAGAATTGACCATTTCAAGATGTTTTCCAAAGAAATTTTGAAGTATATACCCCTAATATTCATCAAGATCAAGTATATATGGAAGAGGGATGAAAATGGATTGGATAAAAATGTGGATTTATTATGGATGAAATGGATAGAAATATGGTTTTATTATTGATGAGATAAGATGCTCCCAACTGGAATGGTGCACATAGATGCTCAATTTTATGCATTATGCATGTTTTCTAAGTTTTCATCATGGTACTTGTTCAAGGTGCCACAAAGTGGTTTTCACTAGAGGATGATTTTTTTTTATCTTTACTATTTTTGTTGGTTTTTTTAAAATTTTAAACTTTTTGGAATGATTTGCTGACTATGTGGTACCACTTGGTGGTGTTGATGTAAATTTTATTGTCATTATGTGTCAATTGTTTCCTATTTGAAGGATTTTATTTTCCAAGATACATGCTCTTGCATGTAACCCCTGATTTTTTTTGTGATCTTTGTCGATACTTGATTTGAACTTATTGAAATGCATGGATCACAATAAATCTCCATTAGAGTCCTTATGGTAAATATTTTCTTCCAAGACATGGTTAATGTGGGATTTTTATGGAAGATATGAGATGTGGATGAATTATTTGATAGTTTAGATTGTGGATCTTTTATTTTACAAACTTGGGATGATGAGTGATGGAAGGTGGATATGGAATTTTGAGTGGATTTAGGACAACCTTTTCAGTCACTTTGTGTATCAATGTTGAAGAATTCTTTTGTATTGGTGGACACCTTTGATGGATTGAATTCCCTTTTGTATTTTTACCCATAGTTTCTTTGAATAATGGAATTTGATATGGATTGTTTGTTTTATTTTTATTTGGGATCCATTTTAACTTCATGTCTCCACTTTGACTTTTTGAGTTGTTAGTTTCAATGACTTGATCTTTTCTTTGTAAGGATTTTTCTCTTGTTGGACCCAATTAGTGGGTAGAAAGATATGAGGATGATGATTTATGACATGGATAGTTGGAGTGCTGGAAACGATTTCATTATAATGACTCTTCATGACTCCCATTTGATGTTTACATTGGATAAAGTTTCCCCCAATATTATGGATATTTAGATTCCTAGATCATTGGATAACTGAAACCTTTATGCTCAAGATTATCGACAAACTATATTGGTTCTAGAATACCCTATTCATATAGGCCTAATTCTTTTCCTTGATATTATATATGTTGATAAATTTTGTAGGTAATTGAGTATGATTTGTCTTGGAAACAAGGTGCTAATCATTCTCTACATTGCCATGAACCTTCAAACGTGGTATTATTCTCATTAGTAGAATAACTTGCTCTGAAAAAGGTAAGTGATCTAAGTTTATAGGTTGTAGGTGCTTCATCAACATGTGGGATATCTTCCCAATCAATATCTTTGACCGAAGTTTAACGAATATGTGATTTTGATTGTTATTCAAAATATGATGATGTTTCAAAGTTGATAAGAAGCCTTCTTCATGGCCATTTATTGGACTTTCACTCAAAACTATTGTAAATTTGGCTATAGATTCATCATTTGCAAAAAAAAATAGAATAGAAGACCCTTGTTCTAAAGGAATATGAGAGAGATCATCTATGTGTCAAGTGGAAGAAAGTATCTCATTTGTAGAATTGGAAGATATCGACATATGGATAGGATCATTTTTTGGTTCATGAATGAGATGGAATGGATTGATGGAAACTTGATCTTGATTTATTTTAGATATTTATTCATTATGCTTTGGATTATTTTCTTGACATGGACTTGGGGTTGATTGTGGGACATGGATGAAAGACTCTTGGATTGTATCAATGGATTTGGATGATGAGATAGAACCTTTTTCGTGGTGGAGATTCTTCAATATACCCTATCATAGAGACAAATAAGGGAGGTATGTTATGATTTGAGATATTTTTAATGCAATTATTTTGATAGGGGACATCGCTAGATAGTGGTAGATGGTTTTGATCACATGTTAGGATATAATCTTGATTAATTTCTAATTTCTCATCTTGTGAGAAACAAAAATTGTTGATGTAATTATCAAATCTTGGATGTGTCCTACTACATTGTCATAGGCATAATTGACTTTTTTATAGTTCCCTATTTTTCTAGAATCATTTCCTTTTCCATGTTATGGCATTGGATTTTTGTAAATTCCTAGATCTTGGTTTCCATAATTTCTATGAGGTTAATCTACATATACATCTCCTTGGTCAATAAGATCTTGTATAATATGTTTGAGTTTCACACAATTATGTGACTTGTGACCTTTTTTTCTATGGTATTTGTAATAACCATTGTCATTGTACCAGTAGGGTTTAATTTATGGTTTGAGATCATTTTGAAGCTCTAGAAGCTGGATGTGGTTTGATTGAATCCATTTGTTTAGGACTATTTTGATGGGTTCCCCTAAGGGAGTGAATTGGAATCAAAGAGCATTGTTAGTTCTTGGTGGTGGTGGTCCTCATGGAGGATTAGAGTAATGGATGTTATGTTGTTTGTTTGGTGAATTTTGCATGTTTTGTATAAACTTTGCATCTAGTACACCATCATTAGTAACATTTTTATTTTTAGCCCATAGACAAGGTTTGTCATTTGAGCTTGATGGGTAAACTTTATTCCCTTGTAGATTTTTATTAACCCTTTAGTTAGATATGAGCCCTTTCGATTGTGAGACCTCTTGATATTAGTTCTTCAAACATGTTAGCACATTGTATGTGTAAGTGAAAAATAATTTATGTGTTTAAATTTTGAATGAAGATGTCTACTTGTTATTTATCGAGAATAGGCCATTTACATTTGCTTGCTTTATGTCTCCATCTTTGTAGAAAAGAGGAAAATATTTCTCCTTGATTTTTCTTGACAAGGTATAAGTCATTGAAGTGACTTCCTATTCAATGTTATAGGAGAAGTTAAATTGTCTATAGTTTCTTGAAATGTTCTAATATCTAGGGGGATGTGAGAGAACCATTTGATTGCTTTCCTACCTAAACTTCATGGAAAGAGTCTCATGAGATAGGTATCCTTGTAGGAAACCTCTAGACAAGCCACATAAAATTCCTATATGTTATCTATTGATCACCACATCCCTTATATTTGTAAATTTTTGGAATTTTGAAATTATGTGGGAATGGTATCATTGTTCTTTTTTTGTCAAATGGGTATGGACATAGATCTTGAAGGGTATAATATTTTTTTGTGGCGCCCATTTGTATATCATTAATTTTTTGTGTTAATCTTTGTATTTTTTATATCAAATCTTGTGGGAGATTGTTTAGTCTCGGGTTATATGTGTTGTAGGTGGTGTGTTAGGGTTACAGTTCTGTTTGATATTGAGTATTTTGTTGTGGCAGATTTGTATCATATGGGTCATATTGATGTTGTGGTATGTTATAATATTGAGGACCTTGTGGTTGGTAATGGATGTTTTTTTATATTGGGGGTTTTGTTGTGGTGTTTGAGGTTGTTTTTTAGTTGTTGATATGTGGTTAATTTTGAGGTGTTTGATCTTTTTGTTGTTGATGATATGTGGGTTTATGTTCTTGTGGTTCTTGGAGTTATTGTTGTTGTTGATGATATGGTGGTTGATGTTGTTGAGGTGTAGGTTGATGTTTTTGAGGTGTAGGTTGATTTTATTGAGGTGCGGATTAATATTGTTGAGGTGTAGGTTGGTGTTGTTGTGGAATGTTAGGAACATTTGGGTGTATGTTATGTGAAGGGTTAGGTGTAGTGAATGGGTTAGTTCCATAATTGATGATGTTAGGATTTTTGGATTTGAAATGTCTGTATTGATTTGGTTTGATGGGTTTGGTAGGATATTTGTGCTTGGGATACCTAAGTTTATTCAATTTCTTATGCCTTTTTTGGTAAATAATATATTTATGTAAGTGATGAATTCATGTCAAATGGAGTTATGGTCAGTTGAATTGATGTGTTTGGTAGTGGAGGTGGTGGAATTTTTGTTGGAAAAATATGCCTCAACTTGCTGGCTTGAACCTCTCTTAAAGAATTGGCTTATTTTCCCTTTGTTAACCTTCATTGTCGGACTATCGCAAAAACATAGAACCTTAAAACCTAAGTCGAGGAGTTTCAAAAATTCCTAACTTGGCAACACTGAGGTTCCTTGTGTTGTTTCCATGTCACGGGTTTTTGAAATTTCCTAACCTCCAATGAAGGTTCCGAAATTCAGGTTTCTCTCGACTTGGTGACATCGTGGGCATGTCGCGGGCTTTAGGATTTTTCTAACCTTTGATGGAGGTTTTGAAGTTTAGGTTTCTCCTGACTTGGCGACATAGAGATCGACATGTCACGGGTTTTGGAAACTCCTAACCTCTAAATGGAAGTTCTAAAGTTTGGTTTTCTTCCAACTTGGTGAACTCATTATCGACATGTCACAGGTTTTGAGAAATTCATAACCTCTAATGTTGAGGTTGTGAAGTTTAGTTTTCCAATTACATAGTGACTTAACCAATGGATGGTGGGACTGGTTTGCATGGATGGTGACATCAATTATATGGAGGTGATATGGATACCACGTGGATGGTGGGGACCACATGGTGATGATCGATTTGATGTTGACCAACGGTTACGATTGGATCTAATCCAATAGTGCACATTTATTCTGGTCTCCTTTGTGGTGAAGACCGATAGACTTTTGTGAAGTGAGCAGGATTGTTGAGCAGTTGACATCTGTCGGTATGATCAATGGTTGATGATAGTTGATTTTGTGAACCCGAATGGTACAATATTCAAAATTGGTGGATGAGTGATGTGTCGACATGTGGCACAGATGAATTTTTTGATTCTACATCGCTATTGTGAGTCAACAATCATTGGACCAAAATTTGTATTTCTTGATAGTGATATATTTGCATTTAATGCATGATCTAACTTGAAAGTTGATAGAGAGAAAATATGGTAATTTTCTCTGAAATTGAATTAATTTTTGGGTGGCTTGATCCATTCTATATGGTGGTGTGTGTGGCCTGAGATGAAGGAAGCTTATCGGTGAAGATAGTGAAATTAATGAAAACCTAATGGTGGTTGTGTGTCTCTATATTGTATGCTTTTATGAGCATTGTAACAGTGAGTGTGAGCATTTAGAATAGTAATCTGTGTGTGAGGTCAACCAAGGGATTGTATAGCTATTGTGAGTTAACATCTGAGAGTGAAGTTTGTAGCTCTGTATGTAATCTATTTACTGTAATAAAAAGTGACTTTACTTGGTGTGTGGGTTTTTCTCCCATAAGGGTTTTCCCACATAAATCTGGTGTTATCTTTGTGTATGGTAATTTCTCTATTATTTTATTCTATGAATGTGTATCTCAAATGGATGTAACTTGTTAAATGAATGTTTTTTCTACACTTTTTTCCTAAGGATTTTTCATTAGGAAGGCATTTTCGCACCTCTACCTCCCATACAAGTGGTATTGGATCCTGTCTAGTTGTGTTATCCTTGTGAGTAGGGCTTGTTTTTTGTGCTAATTCGGTTAAGTGGGAGTCTTGCAGTGAAAGAAACTAATTATCTTGTTTATAATTTGAGATGGCAAGCACATCGAGTAGAGTAGAAATTGAAAAGTTCAATGGCAAAAATTTTGAGTTATGGAAGCTCAAAGTGGAAGACCTGTTGGTGGATAGAGACCTCTGGATTGTTGTGTCTTGAACTATGCTACAAGGCATGAAGCAAGAAGAGTGGGACTTCACAGATAGAAAATCTAGAGGGTTGATAAGACTTTTTCTGGCCAATTATGTAGAGCTGAACATCCAAGAGGAGAAGATTGCATCTTCATTATGGAAGAAACTTGGTGAAATTTTCCAGGGGAAGTCTCGGGTGAATAAGTTATTCCTAAGGAATAATTTATACTCCTTGAATATGGAAGAAGGTGCATCTATAGCAAACCATCTAAATTAATTTAATATGATTTTTGCTCAATTGGCCTTTGTGGGTGTAAAGATAGAGGAGGAGGATCGTTGTATGCTTCTGTTATGCTCCTTACCTGACACATGGGATCATCTGGTAATGGCTATTGGAAGTACAACAACCACCTTCAAGATGGAAGACATGGTTTCTTTGTTACTTCCAGAAGAGATGCAGGGGAAGTCTTCGAATATGGCCAAGGAGGCCCTTGTTGTTCAGGGTAGATCAAAGGAGAGAAGTAAGAAGAAATACAAGAAGTCTAAATCCAAATTTGAATGGAGATCAAAGTCTCTTGGAAAGAGTTCCAAGGTAAAATGTTGGAACTGTGGGCAGGCTGGTCATATCCAAAAGGATTGTAAGGAGAAGAAAAAGATGAAGAAGAACAAATCTTTGGACAATGACTCTTCTCAGAGTGATGTAGATGCCCTCATTTCTACCTTGGTGACTCAAGCATCAAATGATGTCTGGATAATTGACAGGCACATCTTTTCACATGACATCTCACAAAGACTAGCTCACGAAGTATGAAAAGTATGCTAGTGGAAAGGTGTACTTGGCAAGTGATTCAACTATGAAAATTGTTGGCCATGGAAGAATCAAAGGAATTTATGGTGTACTACACATACCAGGTTTGGCTCATAACCTACTTTATATTAGTAAGTTGAGTGATGTTGGCGTGCAAGTTTCCTTCTTGAGTGGAGGCTGTAAAATGACTAGAGGCTCAATGGCATTGGCTAAGTGTATACACATTGGCACTTTGTACAAGTTGGATGCACATCTTATTCAATGTAACAGTGTTTATGTAAAGTCAAGCAAAGATTCTTGTGTAGAGAAGGAGAATGGAGTTTCTCTAGGTGAAAATTCTCTAGAGGTGAAACTCCCAATAGATAAAACCATGCTATGACATCATAGACTTGGCCACATATGAGAAAAGGGCTTAAAAGATTTGAAAAATAAAAATCTTCTTGAAGGGCTTGTTGATTGTAACCTTGATTTCAATTTTTTTGAACAGTGCATTTATGGAAAGCAATACTGTGTTTCATCTTATTTGAGTCCTCGTAAATCTTCTGGCATACTAGATTATGTTAATTTTGATGTGTTTGGTCCAGTAAATGTTCCTTCATTATCGAAGTCTAGATATTATGTTTCTTTCATTGATGAATATTCGAGAAAGGCATTTGTGTATTTTCTAAAGAGTAAATCAGAAGTGTTCAATCGGTTTAAAGAGTTTAAAAAATTGGTAGAAAATTAGAATGGAAGAAAAAATAAATGTTTGAGGATGGATAATAGCGGTTAGTTTTGTTCTATAGATTTCAAAAGGTATTGCAAAGACCATGGGATTAAAAGGCATGAAACCTTTGAAGAAGAATGAAACCTAGAATTTGGTACCTTTTCCTGAATGGTGAAAGCCTATTGGCTATAAATGGGTATTTAAGAAGAAGACTATTCTGGATGGAAGTGTTGAAAATTATACAGATCGGTTGGTCATGAAAGGTTATTCCTAGGTGGAGGGAATTGATTATGGAGAAATTTTTTCTCCTGTAGCTAAGCTGACATTTATCATATTTTTTCCATCACTTGCAATAGTGTATGACTTAGAGATCAAGCAAATGGATGTGAAGAAAATGTTTCTTCATGGAGAGCTAGAAGAAGAAATCTGTATGTCCCAGCCTGAGCACTTTGTTGAAAAAGGTAAAGAAAGCCTGGTTTGCAAGTTAAAGAAATCTTTGTATGGTTTAAAGCAATCACCTAGAATGTGGTACCAGAAGTTTGACACTTTTTTTTTGTCATTGGGATTTGTGAGATCAAAATCAGATCATTCTATCTATTACAAAACTAAAAATGATCGAGTTCTTATTATTGCCCTATATGTTGATGACATATTGTTCATAGGAAATAGTAAGACTATGATTTTTGATCTAAAATATTAGCTATTTGCAAAGTTTAAAATGAAATATTTAGGTACAGGAAGGTATATTTTGGGGGTGTAAATAAAAAGGGATAGAGGAATTAGAAATATTTGGCTCAACCAAAGTAAGTATATCAATACAGTCCTGGAGAGATTTGGTATGGCCGATTGCAAGAAACTAGTTGTTCCAGTGTTGTAGGGAATGAAGCCATCTGTTGAAGATTGTCCAAAATATCCTACCGAGATAGAGGACATGACCAAGGTGACTTATGCAAGTGTAGTTGGTAGTTTAATGTATGCAATGGTTTGTACAAGGAAAGAAATTTCCCAAGTAGTGGGAGTACTTAGTTAATTTATGGCTAATCCAGGAAGACCACATTGGGATGTTGTGAAGAGAGTTTTTAGATATTTGAAAGGTACCTCAAAGTATTCTTTGTGTTATCATGGAAAATCGATTGGATTACAGAGGTCTCTTATTATTTGTGGGTATGTGGATTCTGATTGGGCAAGGGACATTGATAGCAGAAGATCCACCAGTGGATACATCTTCATATTATTTGGTGGTGCAATGAGTTGGATGAGCAAGCAGAAAGCTGTAGTAAATTTATCTACTATTGAGGTGGAGTATATGGTAGCAACACATGCTTGCAAAGAAGCCATTTGGCTTAGATGTTTGTGTTCAAATATCAGGTTTAATGTAGGGAAGATTATGATTTGTTATGACAATCAGAGTGCTATTTGTTTAGTGAAAAATCCAACTTTCCATGCTAGGACAAATCATATTGATGTTCATTATAATTTCATTCATGATATGATAGAGGATGGAAAGGTTAATCCTGAAAAAGTGCATACTCTAGAGAATGTTGTTGATGCATTGAAAAATCCTATAAACATAGACAAGTATAGGTGGCATGCCAGTTCAATGGGCCTTGGGGCCTATGACCTTCAATAATTGTGAGTGTAGAGGAAGCTAGTTAGTCTTCTTCAAGTAGGAGCTTGTTGGAAAAATATGCCTCAACTTTCTGGCTTGAACCTCTCTTAAAGACTTGGCATCTTTTCCCTTTGTTAGCCTTCATTCTTGGACTATTTCCAAAATATAGGACCTTGAAACCTAAGTCGTGGAGTTTGAAAAATTCCTAAATTGGTGACATTGAGCTATTGAAGTTTACAAGACACCTGAGAAGGGGGGGTGAATCATTTTTATCAAATCACTTTATTTCTAACCTTAATCAATTCCACTTTAACCCAGTCTATTATTAAGTGTAAACAAGAAAGAAAATAACATAAAGTAAACACCAGAGACACCAAATTTACATGGAAAAACCAATGAGGGAAAAACCACGATGATGATTAGCTCACAATATAGTAATAATGCAATACTAGATACAAACGATCGCTGCCAAAGGTCCCATTTCCCAAATACAAAGGCTCACTACCAACAAAGGACTCACTATCCAGAAGGAGGCTCATTGCCTACAAAAAAATAGAAGATAAATGAAGATCCACCAAAAAGGTTCCACAAATTCATAGCTTGATAAAAATATTTTAGACACCATTAGATCAGAGCTTTCAAGAATCTAAAACATCAAAGTACTACTGCCTCAATTCTCTCTTACAAAATCTAACTTCTGCACTTGTTTGTACACCTTACTCTTTTTTTTGATTCATGGATGGATGGATATTGAATTCGCAACAACTTTATTTTATTTTATACCATCTTCAACCCTAGAAACATTCTCCAAGGTCGGTTATACATGCTTCAAATTATAAATTCAAATTAGGTCGGTTGCTCCACATTTTGTAGTGGATAAGAATGAGAGAGTACCAATTACACATTTAATTAGGACCCAAACAACATCTTGGATCAATCACATGCTCCCTTAATGTGATGCAAAAACTTAATGTAACGTGTAGACACCAGGCTGGCCAAACCTAATGAAAACACCAATGATCTTTGAAGTAAGCACATCTTCAACAAGATGATCACATGTGGATCACTCAACACACTTCACCAGACATTTTACCATCTCTAAGAAAACTTTAGGTACATCTGCAACAACTGCAACAACCTTCATTCAGAAAATACTCTTCAATAGTCCAACCAGACCTACTGGAAACACACAAGAGCTCTAGAGCAAGTCTTCTAGAGTACAAAATCAAAAGCATGTTTTTCAGAACACAAAAATTATCAAAATGAATAATCTCCTAGATTCACAAGATCTGAAACCAAAATCTAGAAGACTGTGGAGCCAAAACATTTCTCCCAATCCATAGAAAGATAGTTTTGACAAACCAGTTCACACACCAGTGAACATATCTTTCATTCTCCATCGAACTAGAAGCTAAAACTCGAGATATATTATCTATTGAAGCTTATGAACACAACTATAGATCCAAATAGGCATAGAATCAACAAAGAAGAAATGAAGAGAACAATACCAAAGCACATTTAGAACACACACTCAACACTGTCTTTATTATTATTTAAATTTTCTCAAAATCACTTCATAGAAACACAACTACAACTTCATAAATATAGCTCCATGTACTCTAAGCACTTCTACAGTATCTCAACTATACAAGTACCATCTATAATCAACCTGAACTATATTGACATAAATGACAACATTAGTGACAACACCACCAAACACATTCATACTTGCAACAATCTCCCCTTTTATCATTAATGGCAACACATGATGTGAAAAACCATCAAATATAGAATACACAATCTCTTGCTTTTTCTTCCCTTTCTTTTCCTTTAGAGGTGACAACTTGCACAAGCATAATATTTTCACATGACTTTCTCTCCCCCTTTGACATCAATAACAAAGGAAATAAAAACTCTTGCCATATAAAGCTCTATTCACTCCCCCTTAGGAGTGTACCCACATCACATACTGCAATGATTCACTTCTCTACTCCCCCTGAGGAGTAGACCTAAATCATCAACCCATATCAAAAAGAATCTATGAATCCACTGGACTAATACACATCCATGTGCATTTAGTTCAAGGAAGGAGGGGCAGTAACCCCTAACTTCCCCCTGAGATACTCAAAAGTATCCTTTGGAAGAACCTTAGTGAATATGTCAATAATTTGGTCCTCGATAGGTACATATTCAAGTCTAACTTCATTCTGCAACACCTTCTCCCTCAATAAGTGATACTTGATAGATATGTGATTTATCCTAGAATGCATCACTGGATTCTTCAAAAATTTATAACACTTGTATTGCCACCAAATATAGAGATAGGCTCATCACACACCACACCTATGTCCTTCAAGGTTTGCTTCATCCATAGTACCTATGTACTCAACCATGAAACTAATCTTCCTCCAAGGAAGAATGCACCACCACTTGCACTCTCCCGATCATCTACACAACCAACCCAATTTGTATCAGTGTAGGAATTCAATGTGAAATCATTATCCTTCGAATACCATAGCCCAAAATCTAGAGTTCCCTTAAGATATTTGAATATCCTCTTCACAGCTGTAAAATGTGCTTTCTTAGGTTTTGCTTGAAATCTTGCAACTAAACATACTACATGCATGATAACTGGTCAAGTAGCAGTAAGATACAGTAGTCCACAAATCATATATTTTTATATGCTTTGATCAACTTTAGCAGATTCATCATTTTTACTCAGCTTACATCTAGCTACTAGGGGTACAGACAATTTTGGAGTCATCCATTCCAAACTTGTTTAACAATTCCTTAACATACTTAGATTGTGAAATGAATATCCCTTTATCAGTTTGATTTACTTGAAGTCCAAGGAAGAAATTTAAATCATCAATCATAGAGTTTTTAAATTCTTTTTGCATCTCTTCTGCAAATTTCTTACACATTCCTTCACTTCCACCAAAGATAATATCATCAAGATATACCACAATTATCAATATATTTTTTTTCTCAATTTTGAAGTAATGACTGTTGTCTACGGACCCTTTGCTGAATCCTTGTTGTGTCAAGTATCTATCCAACCTTGCATACCAAGCTCTAGAAGCCTGTTTAAGTCCATATAGTTCCTTCTTTAACTTGCAAACCATGTCCATTTTGTCTGACAGCTAAAATCCTTCTGGTTTCTCCATATATCCTTCTTCTTCCAATTCTCCATTTAGAAATGCAAACTTTTCATCCATCTGATACACTTTGAAGTCTTTATGAGCTTAAAATGCCAAAAACATCCGAATGGCCTCCATTCTTGCTACTAGCGCAATTTTTTTTTCAAAATATATTCCTTCAACTTGTGAATATCCTTTACATACAAGTCTTACTTTATTCCTTACCACTTCACCATCTTCATTCAAAATATTCTTGAATACCCATTTTGAACCAATTACATTTTGTTTATAGGTCTAAGGAATAGTTCCCATGTCTCATTCTTCTCTATCTATTGTAGTTCCTCTTCCATTGCTTTAACCTAACTTTCATCATTACATGCTTCACTCATAGTCTTAGGTTCTATCTTAGAAAGTAAACACATGTTTACCTTAACCACTTTGCTTATTGTCTTTACACCATCACTCATGTCTCTAATTATCTATTCCTCTAGATGATTTCTCTATACATATTTAGGATTCTTAGGTGTAGGTTCCAAAATTTCCTCTTCATCACTTTGTTCTTTCTCTTCCTTTTCTTCTTCTTGTACTTTCCCACATATAGGATCCTCAATTTCGACTTTATTTATTTCTACTGGTCTATACATAGCTTCATCAACTTTCACATTCAGTCTTTTATTAAAGTATCTATATGCCTTGTTGTTATTTGAGTATCCAAGAAAGATTCCTTCATCACATCTAGCATCAAAATTTCCAATATTTTCATCATCTCTTTTAATGTAACATCTTCTTCCAAACACTTTAAAGTATGTAACAGTAGGATTCTTACTAGTCCATAACTTATAAGGAGTCTTAGTGTTGTTACCTTTGATCTGAACTCTATTAAGAATGTAAAAAATATTGTGGATTGCTTCTCTCCAATACACATCAGGAACATTTTCTTCTTTCATCATAGTTTTGGTAGCCTCTTGAACAGTATAGTTCTTCCTTTCCACAACTCCATTCTGTTGAGGGGCTCTAGGAGCAGTTAATGTCTCTTTATGCCATGTTCTTCATATAATGCATTAAACTCACCAGAAGTAAATTCTCCACCTCTATCAAACCTTAAACATTTTATTTTTAGGTTTGCCTCATTTTCTACTCTTGCCTTGAATAACTTGAATCTTTCAAGATCCTAAGCTTTCTCTCTAAGAAAATTAACCTATGTCATCCTAGAGTAGTCATCAATCAAAAGCATGAAATACCTATCACCATTAAGGCTTCCTATTCTTGTAGGACCACAAAGGTATGTATGAATTAATTCTAGAATTATAGTAGATGATTGTTCCTTTCCTTTAAAATTTCTTCTTATTTGTTTTCCCAGCTGGCAACTTTTGCAAATTGAATTTGAAGGTTTTGTGATTCTAGGAAGATCTCTGACAACTTCTCTAGAACTGACCCTAATCATATTGTCAAAATTTATATGAAAACCAACTTTTATTAATTTGTGAAACAAAATACTAACCATCACGACTCTTAAGTTGATAGATGTTTCCATGAGTTCTTCTACAAGTTGCTACTACAGTTCCAGATCCTTTTATGATTTCATAGGTGTTATCTTGAAACACAAGCTTGAATCCTTTGCTACACATTTTTCCAAAACTTAAGAGATTATGCCTTAAACCCTTTACATAATAGACATCGTCAGTACTATGTTTCCCATCAAAACTAATTGTTCCTTTACCAACAATCTTAGCACCAGAATCATCTCCAAACATAACTATTCATCCATCATATTTCTCAAGTTTGGTGAACTTACTCTTATCTCCACCCATATGATTTGAACACCCACTGTCAATTACCCAAAAAATCTGTTGGATGGTGTGGTTGTGTTGCTGATATGTGGTTGTCATTGATGTCAAAACTATTAGTATTTCATGTTTTGAAGGTTGCAATGTCGAGGATATTCAAAAAATTATAATAAATATGTTGCAGGTTGTCTATGAAGCTATGAAGTTCAGTGTGGTGTAAATTTCAGTATGTTTGTATTCAGAAGTTGCACTTTAAAGGGTTTGTTGTTGAGCCTATCTAGTGTATACTCTGGAATTTTTAGAGGTGCGCATCAATATTTGTGCAAGTTGTGTGTTTATGTGTTCCTACAATTATTTTGTTACTATAGCTGATGTTTCTGGAAGAAGAGAACATGATTCTAGTAATTTTAGTTGTTGTGTATGCTCATGAGATGATCATTAATGATTCTATATTGTGTTCTATCCTTGTTGCACGTCCACGTTGATTGGTGTGATCGTGATCAAAGATTCTTTTGTTGTGTGTTTGGGTTTTCATGTTCTTGGATGACATGATGGTTGTAGCATGTTGAAGATCCTTGTGGATTAATATTTTAATATTTGGCATGTTCGAGGAAATTTATTTAGGACCTCATTATGTTGTGACCGACTTTGGCTGGTGCGCATTGAGATTTATTCATAAATTGGGCTGACTTTTTTAATTTATTCTTTTATCTTTGGCCGACAAAGTTGTTAATGTAATTCCATGAAGCGGATATATAAGAGCGATTATTTATTCATTTTAAAGTATGCTCAATGTGTGTATGAGAAGTGTGAATGCAAAATTTGTGAATAGAGATCAAATCATTCAATTGCAGAGAAAAGTGTGAAGAAGATTGAGTGAAGTGTGAAGAAGGGTTTATGTGCTTAACTGAAACTGTGATCAGGCTTTTGTAGAAGCTAATTTATCAATTCATATTCTTAAAATGGTTTTAATCTAAATGTTTTTCTAAGGCAGTGAGCCTTCCCATTTGAGCAGTGAGCTCTAGGTAGTGTGCCTAAATTCATGTGCATTCCTTATTCATTTTCATTATACTTCTAAAAGGGTATAATCTTTTGGATTAACCTCCACCATGGTTTTTCCCCTAACAAGGTTTCCACGTATAAAATCTTGGTGTTTATGTGTTTCTAATGTGTTTTCGATTCATTCTTTCACTATTAATTTTCAAATCTGAGATTAAAGGTTAATAAGGTTGATTAAGTTTTAAATTTTGTGCCAACTGATTCACCCCCCCTCTCAGTTGTCTATTCTTGTTTTTCCAAAAATTGGTATCAGAGTAGGTTCCTCTAAAGAAACTTAACAACTTGAGATGATTTGAGATGGCATCATAAAAGAAGGATAGTCCGAGATTTGATGGAACAAACTAATCTCTGTGGAAGGTTAGAATGGAGTGTCATTTGGAGTGAAATGGTGATCCCTTCTAGAAGATTACAAAGAATAGATATGTTATTCCTTAGAATGGTCCCTCTAATCCTGATGAGATCAAATAAGTTGAAACAAATACCAGGGCTATAGAAGCGTTATTGAGTGTTTTGATAGATTCAGAAATGACAAATGTGATAGGTCTAAAGATAGCATATGAGATCTGGAAGAAGCTGGAAACATTGTATGAAGGAGATGCAAAAGTCAAAGTTGCTAAGATATAGAGTTTGGAAGGTAAGTGGGAAAACTTGAAAATGAGTGAAGATGAAAACATTATTTCTTTCATGCAAAAAGTGAATGAACTGGTGATGGGTATTAGATGTGCCAGTGGAATTTTGGATGAAGAAGAGATTGTGGCTAAAGTACTCAGATCATTGCCTACTTCTTACAAAATGAAATATCATGCTATTGAAGAACTCAGGATAATAAAAAATGTAACAAGACATATGCTAATTGGTAAGCTTGTTGCCTTTGAATTGAGTGAATTTGGTGAATCTACTCCTAAGACAGAATTTTCATTCAAGGATACTGTATCTAGAAGAAACTAAAAAAGATATGATCTGGGAGAAATTTCTAGAAATACATTCAAGTATGAAGATGAGATGAAATAGATTGAAGAAGAAGAAAGAGAGTTAGAAGAGCTAGAATCATTGATTGTGAAAAGAGAAGCCAGAGGTCAAGGTAAGTATAAAGGAAAATTTCCTATTAAATGTTTTTTTTGTAGTAAGATAGGTCATTTTGCATCAAGGTGTCCTAAAAGAGTTCCTAGGTTCAAACCTGATAAGCCTAAATTTCAAAATAAATGTTATTATGCTGAAAAAGGTGTTACTGATGATGAATCTAATAAAGAAAATGGAAATGAAGATGGATGGGTATTCATTGCTATCAAATGGTACAGTGTCCACTGAAACTGTTAGTAATAAGAATATCGAGAAAGCTCTTGTAGCCAAAATTGAAGAAAAGGATGAATGGGTGATTGGCAATGGATGCTCACATCATATGGTTGGTGAAAAAAGAAAGTTTATAAGCTTCAAGAAGTATAATGGTGGTGTAATATTTGGAGATAACAATGCTGGTGTGATTTGTGGTAGAGGCACTATTTCTCTTGGTGGTAAATATAATATTGATGATGTCCTTTATGTTGAAGGATTAAAGCATAAATTGTTGAGTGTTGGACATATGGTAGATAAGGGATACAATCTTTGTTCAAAGATGGAAAATGCAAGATACTGGGAAGTGTTGGAAATATAATTGCTTCAGGTACAAAGACAAGAGGTAATATTTTTCACCTGAGTGATGCTAGTAAAAGTTTCTTAATTGCTCAAGTTGATGTAAGTTGGTTATGGCATAGGAGGTTGTGTCATGTAAATTTTGATAACATTGTCAAAGTAAGCTCCACTCAAGCAGTTAGAGATCTTCCTAAGTTAGTGGAGCCTACAAACACCATATGTAAGGAATTTCATATGGGAAAGCAAGCTATAATTTATTTTTTGAGAAAACAACATAATTCTAATGGAGTACTAGAGTTGGTGTATATTGATCTATGTGGTCCCTCTAGAATCAGAAGTCTACAAGGAGAAAGGTACTTTATGTTGCTTATTAATGATTACTCTAGGATGAAATGGGTTGCTTTCTTGAGAGAAAAACATGAAGCATTAGAAAATTTCAAAAGTTTCAAAGCTATGGTAGGGAATGAGATAGGTCTAAAGATCATATGCTTAAGGTTAGACAAAGGTGGTTAATTCACTTCCTGGGAGTTCAATTCATTCTGTGAAGAGCATGAAATCAAAAGATAGTTATCTACTCCCCGAACCCCTCAACAAAACAAAGTTGTTGAGAGAAAGAGAAAAATAATTCTAGATGTTGCTAGAACTATGATGTTGGAAGGTAATGTTCCTTATATCTATTGGAGAGAAGCTATAAATATTGTTGTATATACTATCAACTGGGTAAATTTCAATGCTACTTCTAGTAAGACTCCTTTGGAGTTGTGGTTTGGTTATAAGCCTACTATTAAATATTTCAAAATATTTGGAAGTAGATGCCATATCAAGAGAGAAAAAGATATTGGAAAGTTTGATGCTAGGAGTGATGAAGGAATATTTATGGGTTACTCTACTAAGAGAAAGGCCTACCGGTGCTATAATAGAAGATTGAGGAAAATAGTTGAAAGTGCAAATTTTAGAGTTGATGAAGACTCTACTAGATCATCGAGATACTATGGATATGATTTAGATGACCAAAATGATAGTACTAATAATGGAAAGAATGTGCAAACACAAAATCAAGTTCAAATTATCCTGGTGAATCCAGAGAATCAAGAAAGAGAAGCTAGTGGAAGTGTAGAAGAAATAAAAGAAGAACCAAAAGTTTGAGAGAATCCTAAAGTTTCGAGGTATGTAAAGCTAAATCATTTTGAAAATCAGATTACAGGAGATAATAACAAAGGTGTATAGACTAGAAGAAGAATTGTAGAAAAGTATTGTCTAATTTCCAAGACTGAGCCAAGCAATGTCAATGAAGCATGTAAAGATGAATATTGGATGGAAGCAATGAAGGAAGAATTGATGTAGATAGAGAAAAATGATACATGGATTCTTGTCCCCAAATGCCAAGATAAAAATATGATTAGAACCAAATGGGTCTTTCAGAATAAGTTGAATGAACAAGGTGAAGTGGTCAGAAATAAAGCAAGACTGGTATGTAAAGGGTACTCACAGATGGAAGGTATTGATTTTCAAGAAACCTCTCCCCCTATTGCTAGAATTGAAGTTGTAAAATTATTTCTTGCTTATGCTACTTTTAAGAACTACAAAGCCTATCAAATAGATATAAAGTCATCATTTTTGAATGGTGAGCTAGAAGAAGAAGTATATGTTGAGCAAATGAATGGATTTCAACTGACTGATAAATAAAATATGGTGTGTCAATTGAAGAAAGCACTGTATGGACTCAAGAAAGCCCCTTGAGCCTGGTATGCTAGATTGGATAAATACTTGTTGAAGCTTGGATTCAATAAAGGTACTGCTGATAGTAATTTGTATTTCAAGATGGATCAAGATAAAGAGCTGATTATTGAAGTCTTTGTTGATGACATCATTTTCGAAGGTGATGATGAATTATGTATGAATTTTGCTGATGAAATGAAAAGTGAATTTGAAATGTCTATGATTGGAGAGCTAAAATTATTTTTAGGATTGAAAATTACTTAGTTAGACAATGGAATTTTTATATCTCACTCCAAATATGTAAGAGAGTTATTGAAAAAGTTTGGCATGGAAGACTCAAAGCTATTTGGTACACCCATGGTAACCGGATGCAAGTTAACACATAATGATGATTCTCCTAAAGAAAATAAAACAAGATACAAGTGAATGATTGGTGGATTACTTTATTTGACTCATACCAAACCAAACTTCATGAATTTTGTATGCATGGTTGCTAGATATCAAGCTGATAAAAAGGAATCTCCTATGAATATTGTGAAGAGAATTTTTAGATACTTGAAAGGGACAGTTGATTTTGGTCTTTAGTATCCTAAAGATGATGATCTTTTTTTGAGCACCTTTACTAATGCAGATTGGGTAGGAGATGTGGATGACATAAAAAGTACTAGTGGTGGTGCATTCTTCTTAGGGAAGAAGTTGGTATCTTGGTTAAGAAAAAAGTAGAATTATATTTCCTTATCTACTGCTGAGACAAAATATATTGCTGCTACAAAAAATTACACTCAAGTATTATGGATGAAGTAGATGATGACAGATATTAGAATTGAGTATGATGAGCCTGTTGCTATATTTTGTGATAATTCAAGTGCAATAAACATTTCTAAGAATCTGGTGCTGCATTCAAAGACAAAACATATATCTATCAAATATAAATTTTTGAGAGACAAAGTGAGTGATAAAGAAGTCAAATTGGAGTATGTGCCTACCAAGGAACAAATTGCAAACATCTTTACTAAACCATTGCCTGAGGATACTTTTGAGTATCTTAGAGGAAATTTGGGGGTGATTTTCCCTCCTAATTTGAACTAAGATGCAAGTCTTTGCATAAATCTGTGCACTCATAGTCATATCTTGTTCCAGATTGATGTTGTGGTGGCTGCTACTCAGGGGGAGTAGTCAGATGATTCAAATATGTGGTTCAGAGCTTGTGTAAATTTTCCATTGATGTGAAAGGGGGAGAAAATCAATGTGAAAAATATTGGGGGAGAAGAGTCGAAAACCTTGGGGGAAAAGAGAAAAATAAGAAAGGGAGAAGAGTAATGTAAGGAGGAGAAGAACAGTATGAGAAGAAGATTTAGTTGTGTTGATGGTATTTTTAACATCATATGTTTCCATCAATACCAAAGGGGGAGATTGTTGGATGTTGTGGTTGTGTTGTTGATATGTGGTTGTCATTGATGTCAACACTATTAGTATTTGATGTTATGAAGGCTATATATGTCAAGGATATTGAGAAAATTATAATAAATATGTTGCAGGTTGTCTGTGAAGTTGTGAAGTTCAGTGTGGTGTAAAGTTTAATATGTTTTTATTCAGAAGTTGTACTTTAAAGGGTTTGTTGTTGAGACTATCTAGTGTATACTCTAGAATTTTCAGAGGTGTGCATCAAGATTTGTGTAAGTTGTGTGTTTCTGTGTTCCTACAGTTATTTTGGTTTTTTTTACTATAGTTAGGTTGATCTTCTAATCTACCTATGGAATTGCCAATTCCAATCAAGGGCAGTTCGAAGGACCTGGACCAATTGACGAGGATTTTAAAGACCTCCTACACTTTGGGCTCTGCAAGACTTGGGAGGGTGATCTCTTAATGTGTTTACAACCTCTGCACCATTATCATAAACAACATTAACAATAGCAGATAATCTCACTTAATATCTCAACAGAACGGGATAATATTGAATAGAATTGGTTGTTCATCAATAATATCAACCATTTGGAGCGTGAGATAATCACAACTTAGATCAATGCCTTACTTCCATTGGAGGAGTCAAATTCACAAATACCTAAGGGTTTATAATAGTTTCAACACATAGGATATAAGATATTTGATAACATTGCCTTACAATATCACCAATATGCACCCTAACTCAATACTACTTATCAAATCCTTGCACAGAACATATCAACCTACAATATCATTTAAGCATTTTAATTAACTCTTTGAATTAAAGCAAAAAAAATAATTGCACACACCACAACAGTGAGATGAACAAACTAACCCTTGATCATTTTATTCAAAATTCAAATATACTTGTACATAGGAGGGACATGAGCTCGAATTTATCAGTTTAATTCAAATGTCAGTACTGCCATAAAACATTATATCTCCATGAATTAAAAACCTACAACAAAATGACTCAAAACCTAACTTGCATTTTCTCTATAACTATCAAACTTTATAATTGCTCTGCACCTTCACCTAGACTCGACCAAAAATTTCTAACTTGCTAACCCATACTTTTGGCCTTGAAATCCTTCTTATAGAAAATGAAGGAGCAAACAAGCATCGGACCAGAAAGCACACAAGTAACCAGCCACTTGGACCGCTCTGTGACATTTTTTTTTTTTTACAACAACAACCTCCCTCAGAGAATATTCTTGTTCATTCCCATCTTTCCCGTTGAGAATGGTTTGATGCAGCAACAAATCTTCAATAATTTCACACCTAAACTATCATAAAAGAAAACCAGAATTTGTTGTAACTGCAATAGTCGATTAGTTAACTATTAGCAGCCTACTCCCACCTTACTCCTCCTCAGTTAAATATATATTCACCTAGTGCTGGTACTCTTCATCACTTGGCCAATTAAAACTAATTACCTCATTTACCTTAATACTATAAAGCATATATTTAATTGCCACTTGGTTTGCCTCTCGTTCAAAAGACTCAAGGAATGAGTTGGTGTTGATAATTTTATCCATGCAACTCACTAATAAATCAAAATCAGATTCATCACAAATTAAATTAATTTGAGCATTGATGACCTCATTAGTTCAATCCTACCATTGTTGAAGTGACCTGATATTACCCTACTCATCAATTATCTTAGGCAGCAGTGTGTCACTCCAATCATCAAAATTCTTTACCAATTCTTTGATCTTCCTACTCAAGTCATTTGGTAAGGCTTGGAAACCTTGCAATAATTTAACCAACACTTGATTAGGTCTTAGTGACAGTGGCCTATTATTTACATCAAACCTTGAGGCCTTATACATTACATCTAAATCATTGGCCCTAGGTATCCACTTCTCAATTAATGGTATTGCTACCTCTTGATCCCTATCAATATTCTTTATTGCACCTAATAATAAAGAATAAGAAGAATATACAGCTAACAATCTATCATCAACCTTCTCATTTAAATGCCGTAAGACAATATTAACAATCTCCTTTTGTCTTGAAAATACCATGTCCTCACTTACCTTTAGAGATGCCTGTAGCTCTGCAATTTTTTGCATTAACTGCTTCTTTGTTGGATCAATAGAACATTCTAACTCTTCCTAAATTGGTTCCAATGTAGGGCTAAGGGAAGGAGTCTGACTGGGAGATCCCAATGTAGAGACAATAGGGGAAGCAGGAGGCAATGATCCTGATGTGGAAGGAAATGATTTAATCCCTGGAGCAACTAATGTTTCCCCAATCTGCCTGTATTTTAACATGTCCACCTCTATTTGCAGCTCAATATTCCTTTGTTGCACCTTATTATATTCTCCAATCATAAAATTATATTTTTCCATGAGGCTCCTTTTTTCAACTTCCTCTCTCTCTGTAGTCTTTTGTGTCAATTTGGCCACATTCATAGTTAAATTTGTGGCCTCTCTGGTTGAGGTCTCTGAAGCTCTTTTTATTACTAACCCCCCTCTCAAATTTGGGTTAATATCAGTAATATTTGGCTTTCTTCCTTGGGGGGCCAAATCCCATATTTGCAAGGTTTCATATTCCTCACTAAAGGAAAAATCTTGCAATCCTACCTTGACCTCTTCTTCATAATTTTGGAGGGGATGCTTGGACTTCAAAATAGCATTGAAAGCTAGTGCATCAACAATATCCCACCCAGGTAGAATCAAGACACAAAATTGATTGACTAACTTTATCCCTTCCTCTAGAGTGATTTTCTTGAATTCATTCATTACCTCAGCCTTTAACTCATCATTATTATCATGATCTGACCTATCAGGCCTCAGTTGTCTTCTCTTCTTACACTTCTCTTGATATTATTCCAACTTCATTCTCCATACCAGTTGCAAGAAGATTGGTGTTTTCACAAAGGCATCATCATCTAAAACTTCTTTACAAGCCTCCATCCTTGCATCTTGTACACATTTACCTTTCATATCCAAGTCTGATAAAACCAACTCGACTGGTCTTGGAGGGGAAGGCATGCCCATTTTCATAACTTGATCGGTAACAATAATCTCATCCACCAAGTCCTCCTGGGACTTCTCAATCCTTCACCTCTTAGGGCTTGGCACTGATGGTGGTGGTGAGGGACTTCTCTCAGGTGATGACTCCAGATCAATTATTTTGATTGCCCCTAGTGCTTTGAGATGTCGACTTGGTTGTTCATGCAATTTCATTATTTGCTTTCTCTTTCTATCTTCTTCTTCTTCATCACTGTTGTCATCCCTTTTCCTCCTATAAATAGGCCTGTCATCTGGAGGTTGATAGGTTGGCCTCTCTTCAAGTGGCCTTGTAGCTTGTTTCTGTATGCCCAATTCTAACTCTAGATTTTTTTTTTTGTTCATCAAAATACTCATGATTTCTTTGAAATTCTCCATTAAAAAATCAATCTTTCTATGATAGGGACTAAATTCCATCAATGGATCATATTTTGGATCCATCTTGTGCACAATGGCCGATAGCTTATCATAAACTACCCATTTCTCTTTGTTCAACTCCTTCTTATTCAAATCAAATTCATTTTTGACCAAGTCCTCAGGGAAATTGAACTCATGAACAAATTTGGCACCTTTTATTCTTTGTCTAAACAAAGAAAAGAAACCCTCAGGATCATGTTGCCTCTTAGGATGAAAACTCAAATGGTACACTTCAAAAAAAAATTCCAAAATGAACCCAACCTCCCTTTGAAAATACAAAATCGAACACCACCATATAGTCTAGGTAAAACGTCCCCTTACCCTTTCCTATAAGGTTATCTTCATGGATACATCCAAACTTCCACATAACCTCAAAAAATCCAACTCTTGGTGGCACATTATAAGTTAATATATGTGGGGTCCCTTGAAAACCATATACCCTCAGAACAGTGTTGACTGGGTATTGGATAATGTCACCCCAATTGTGGAAAATATTCAAATCTAGCCTCCTCCCCTTTGGCCTAAGGAAATCATGTAACTCCTCAGGAACCCTGGGTAAATTTACCACCAATCTGGCTCTCAGTCTTGATGCAAATAAGTTGTCAAACTGTACATAATTGGAATTATCCCTATTGTATGAAAGGTCAGCAATCCACACTTGTACTGGTAGCCTTTCTCCATTGAAAAACTGCTTGAATCTCATCTTCTCGAAGAAAAAATTAGTATTCTTGAACAAAAATATGTGCATTAACATATAATACCAGTAAAAGGGGGTGCCTACATCATTCTACTACAATTTCAACAACCCTTCATGTACTTTTTCAGCCAAGAAGGAAGCAAAATCATATACTACAGAGAAATTGGGGTGTTGCATCTGCACCCCCATGAAAAATATAAGCTATAGGCATCATTGTATTAGGGCTAAAACCCAAAATTTGGCACAATGAATAAAAAGTGGCCAAGAAGTGTTTGGAAAAATAATCCAACCTGAAAGGCTCCTGGTTGCTAGGGTTAATATGAACTCTGGAGCTTCCTGCCCTAGCCAAATGAGGTGGGAGCATCTTAGCTCTAAAAGGTATTTCATCTTCCAATACTCCTATTTCATTCCTTCAAGATCAATAGGGACCAAGAATATACTAAGCTCACTCAAATAAAAAACCTATCGAAACTCCTCTATGTTAATACTTAATAGAACCTTTCCATCATTATCTCTAACCACCTGTGTGACAGGATCATATCTTGCGGCCACTGCCTTGAGCAAGTCCACATTAGGGAACACATTTGGAACTATCATCTTCCTCATATCATACATCCAACCATTTGAAAAAGGATGAGGCAAATTTCTTTGTCCAAACCATAGTCTAAACATCTCCAAACCCTTAAGGGGAACCCTATCATCTACTATGTTAAAAAAATTATACACTAATCCCTCCCCTAGGGTGTTTCCTCACATTAAAAACAACCCCTTTTTCCTATCATTTGTTGACAAGGGCAATTGATCTAGGAAATCATCATACAAGTTTCTATTCAAATAGTCAATCTAGTTGTAATTATGTTTTAATGGTGCCATCCTAAGCAAACTAGGGCTTCCTTGTATTACAAACCTCAAACAAACTAGGGCTTTATGAAACTACAAAATTACAAAACAAATACTTTACAATTTTACACAATTTAGCTCACCTATAGCCCTTAAAAAACTTTCAACAAGATTTCCAACAACCAAACAAAAAATCCCCCAAATTCATATTACAATTTTTCCAGGAAATGGAAAATTCAAGTTATGGCTTTGTGCTTCGCAGAAACCCTAATCTTCTATACAAAAGATCGTTAGTTCATCCTCGGCTTTAAGACTGCTCTGTGAAACTACTCGAATGCTTTGTGATACAATAGAATAGGAAAATAGCCACTTTATTTCAATCAAATCATACCAGAAAACATTTTGTCCGCCATTAAAGCTCACTCGCACGCTACACCAATGACTCCAATCACATTTGATGCAGATTCAAATATTACCCATTGATATTTCACTTTGGTTGGATCATCGAATGACTGTCTTTAAAAAAATCTGACACGACCATCCACCATGGAAAAATGGCCCACCACACTCTACGTCACCAAGGAAATCCACGTGGCCCTCGCTCGTGATATTAAAATTAGTAAAAACCTTTTAACTTTCGATCATGCGATGTTGGGCAACCGTAGATTTCAATCATTGATGATCCCGCTCATTCAAAACAACGGCCAAATCTGTCATTAAACATAGAATACCTTCCTTGCCAAGATTAAAACATCTATGTCCATTTGAAACACATGTGTCTTACAACTTCTTTAGTAACCCACCAAATAATGTATTAAAGCTGAATTAATGTATTAAAGTACTTCTATCATTCCTTTAGCTTCACCAGATGTGACATATGGTGCTCGCCTATGATATCGCGATCACCCAAAGCTGTGTGGTGGGGTCATCATGGGATAGCGGGGAACAACTGAGATCAAACAACGATTCATCGACGGTCATGAAAATTTATCCCTCTGCAAAATAAAACATTTTTTAAAACAAGAGGGGACATTACTAGGTCGATGGAAAATGATGACATAACTTGTTTTTTAAAAGAGGGAGCGCGGGGCCAATTTAGACTTAGGAAAAAATAAAGTCTAGCGAAAAAAAAAAGACGGATCAAAAGGGGGCCAAACCTAGACAAATCAATGGGGCTCAAGTTTTTTCTTTTTTAAAGCCCTCCTCCAAAAAGTAACGACCAAATATATCCCAGCCATGGTATAAGATAAGATACTAGGGTTTTACATAAATACATGAAAACAAATGTAAAACCATAATCCTAGGCTTTCCTCAAACATCATGTAGAACCAGAAACATAAGCATGATCAAATGGAACTTATAGAATATAAAATTGAAGTTCCATCAGTGGCTCTAGTTGGGGACATTCATTCCACTGGAATGAAGCAATATCTTAGAATCTCGGGTTGAGTAGACCAATTGCAGAGACAACCAAAAGGATTTGTCTAGACCAAACAACCCAGCAAGAAAGAAACCTACCACTAACATATATACAATCGTAAACTAATGTTCATGGAAAAACATAATTCAAGTGAAGTATAACTTCAAGAACTGTCCATGAACTGGCAGTTCAAGAATATCCCCTGCCATCTCTTGGAGGAAGTATGAATCTTCACCCCACTTACTGTTGATCAGAAATGGACCCAACCAGATTGCATCAAATTTTCCATGTTTTCCCTTATCTTCTAATCAGGCATTCCACATCAAGACCATATCTCCATCTTCGAAGCTCCTTGCAGTTTCTTTTTTCTCATACAAGTTTTTTACCTGCAACTGCAATTTTTCATTTTTCATTTGAGCCTCCCTCCTGATTTCATCCAATTCTATGAGAGCTTCTACTCTCAATTGCATTTCATCATCAATTTCATTGTCATATGTCTGGACAAACTTATACATCTCCATCAGATTATTTTGGGGTAACCTTGTATTTATCCCATAGACCAAGTCAAATGGGGCATAGCCTATTGCTTTCTTCACAGTTACCCTATCTTCCCAAACTACTAATCTCAACTTAGAATCCCATGCCTTCTTATTTTTATCTAGGATTCTCTTGATGATTTTCATCAAGATTTTATTGCTTGATTCTACTTGTCCATTTCCCTATGGGTGATATGGTGATGAGTAAGAAATTTGGATCCCATGCTTCTCACAAAATTTTGTGTATTCCTCAAATATGAAACACATTGCATTATCCGAAACAATCCTTTATGGACATCCAAACCTAGTCAATATATTGCTCATTAGGAAGTCAATTACCACTTTACTAGTTGCTCTCTTTGTTGGAATTGCATCCACCCACTTGGTAAAATAATCAGTGGCCACCAATATCCATGAGTGGCCTCCACTAGATTTACATGCTATCTCTCCCACAAAATCAATACCCCATTGCTCAAATGGATATTGCATTACAACTGGTTTTAGAGGCAAGTTACCAGAGAATTTTAACCTACCAGAGAAATGTTGACAAGCATCACATGTCTTTACTAATTGGTGTGTATCTTTAAAAATAGTAGGCCACCAAAATCCATCCCTCATTACCTTATGTGCAGTTGTTTTGGCCATGTAATTCCCTCCACAAACTCCATTGTGCATCTCAATCAGAAGTTCTTGTGCTTGATTTTGATCTACACACTTTAGCATGACACCTTCTCCATTTCTCCACCAAACCTTACCAACTATAATAACATACTTGATAGCATGTAATTTCAATCTCCTTTTTCCATTTTCACTTAAGTTGTCAAGACATTTCATCTTTTGCAAATAATAAATCACACCTTTATACCATTCAGAATGTTCCATATCACATATGTGTGATCTATTCTCCTCTTCTTGCAAATTTATCTAATTTTCTTCCAGATTAATTTGGGCCATAATCTTGGATAATCCATTTCCTCTTACCAGCTTAGTAATCTGGATCTCAATATTGAATTCTTGGATCCTATTGATCCATCTACATCATCTTCCTGATACTTCTTGCTGTGTGAAAATATCTTTGATAGCAACACTAGGTACATATGCGACCACAGTAGATCCCATCAAATAAGGCCTGAAATATTTTATTGCCTTTACCAATGCATATGCATGTTTCTCATTTATATCATACTTGAGTTCCACAACTTGTAAAGATTTACTGAAAAAAGGCTACAGGTTGTTCAAAACCTTTTGCATTCCTTTGCAACAACACAACTGCAATTGTGTGGAAAGAAGCAAAAGAAAAGATCTGTAAGGGTTTAGAAAAATCAGGGGTTTTCAATACAGGATCCTCCTTTATTGCTTGCTTAATGACTTGGAAATCTTGTACAGACTCCTCTCCCCATTCAACCTTAGCTCCATTCTTAAACATCTTGGAAATGGGGCGAATTGTCTCAAAAAAATTTGTCACAAACCTCCTTAGGAAGTTTATTTTTCCAAAGAAAGATTTTATACCTTTGATATTGTGTGGTTGTGAGATTTTGTCTATTGCAATCACTTTCTCTGGATCAATTCTGACTCCATCCTTCGAAACAATGCGTCCCAACATTTTTCCCTCTCTTACCCCAAATGCACATTTCTTTGGATTCAAATAGATACCATACTCGAAGGCTCTACTAAATACCTTCTCCAAATTCTCACAATGATCCTCTTCCTTCTTGGAGTATGTTGTCAAGTCATCTTGGTATATCACCAACAACAAGTTAATGAAATCTTAAAATTCCACATCCATGGCTCTTTGAAAAGTAGCCCCTGCGTTTGTTGGACCAAAAGGCATTCTCACATAAACATATGTTCCCCAGGGCATAGTGAATGATGTCTTATATTACTCAGATTCCTTGACCATGAGCTAGTTGTAACCAGAAAACCCATCCATCATAAACATTAATTCACAATCTATCACCCTTTGCAACATAGCTTCCATATTCGGTAATGGATAGTTGTCTTTTAATGAAGACACATTCAAATTTTTGAAGTCTACACATAACCTGATGTCTCCATTTTTCTTTCTTACTGGTGCCAAGTTTGACACCCAGGATGAATTTCTGATTGGTTTAATGATCCTTGCATCCCTTAAATTCATTATCTCTTCTTGCATTTTGGGGGCTAAGGTAGGATTAATATGCATTCATTTTTGCCTAAATGGCTTGGCACCATCACTCAAAGGAGTTTCATGTTGGAACAGATCCTCCCTGTATTCCTTAAGATCATCATAGGACCATGCAAACACATGTATAAAATTACTCAATAATTCAATTGGAATCCTTCTCACCTCTGGTGATAGTTTCTTTCCAATATATACCTTTTTGGGTGATGCTTTTGTTCCAAGATTCATCTCTTTCGAGTCATCAGGATGCAAAGCAGTATGATTAGCCTTTGTCCTATCCTGATTATAAAATACTCTTTCTAATACAACTAAACCCTTAGGAATTGTATTTGTTTTTAACTGAATTACCTCATTTCCAAACATAGTATCTTTACCATAAATTTTTTCTACAAAAGCTCCAAAGTCAATTTATTGACTTTCATATTCATCCACACAATTCGAGAATCTTAGTATGTCATCATCATTATCAAAAACTTTCTAGTTTTTAATATTATCAAGAACTAATGGCCTAGTTTGCACTTCAAATTTTGAGATCCCAGCAAAGGTTATATCATCTGGTTTTAGTGCAATGTTTGCTAATAAATCTGCTACTTTGTTATGGCCTCTCTCCATCCAACCTATGTCAAATGCATCAAATTTTTCTAACTCATCCCAAACAGAATTCCTATACTATTTCAACCTCTTATTCTTTGATACATACCTGCCTCTAACTTGGGAAACCACAAGCTTGAAATCCCCAATTACCTTGAGCTTCTTAATCCCATGATTTTCAACCAGTCTCAATCCCAATAACAGTGCCTCATATTCCACCACATTATTGGTTCAATCAAATGACAGAGTGAAAGAGAACCTGAACATCCTTCCACTTGGTGATCTTAACAAAACACCTTGTTAGTGTAGGTTTTTTTAATATTATTTTTCCTACACATTATTAAGCATACCTTAGGTTATAGGAGATGTGGTTCATGTGAGGACACGTGGCATAATCCATCGATTACATGTGTTGCTCCCACTCACACTTGGGTGGTTGAGTTTCACACCCTCTTTTGGCCTTATATGCCACCTCACAAAACCACTCATCTGTCTCTTTTTGAGTAGGTTATGCCACCTATTTGGCATTTTCCAAGTAGGCATAACTCCCACCTAATTTGGTTATTTGGGAGTTATTACCCCTCTTGGAATTATTTGCCCATATTCTACTATATATTCTGCACTCACCTCTCCCTCCTAACTAGTTCAGGTCTAGCTCCTATCTAGTCTAGATGAGTTCATATTAACTCAATCAATTCAAGGGAGAGTTGAGGCATATTGTATCATTTAGTGTGTGATATAACATCATTTTGTTATTGCACTATATTCCTGCATTCTATCTCTTGCTGCTCTCGTGTGGAAGGTTTATCTTGGTTTTGTAGGTGATCCTGGGTGCTCGAGTTCATCAATAACTCTTACATGGTATCAGAGCGTCAGATCTGCAAGCCCCTTCTCAAATTTGAGAGATTTGTGAGTTTCTTAATCAGTATTGCAGGTTGCAGCATGCCTTTTCTTGTCTTAAGTAGTTGATTCTACCTTTTCATGTCATTTTTTTGGTTGTTGGGGTCGTTTTATGTTTCTAAAGGCGTTTGTTTTACACTAGATCCACATTTTTTGTATACTTTGAAGAAAATCCATCATCTGGGTTTTGTTTGTAGAAGAAAAAAACCATCTGGGTCGTTGCTATTTTCTGCATACAGGTTACATATTTTGCAGAAACTAAATCGGAACATTTCAGTAGACCCCCTCTTCAATTGCATTTTTGATTTTGCAGTCAAGCTTTGGAGGGCCATAATTCAGTCATACGAGCTCTTTTTTCAGAGAATTTTTTTTTGATTTGGGGTAGAATTTCACAGGCTTTGCAGTGGTGTGATCCATTTTTTCTCAAGTAATCCGGATGCTTCAGAAAATCAGTTTTAACAGCAGATCTGAAGGACAGTTCTCATTTTTGAAACTTCAAACGGCTATAACTTTCAGATATGACCTCGGATCGAGGTGATTATTTTTTTGAAAGTTGATATTTTTTTTAGCACTATACTTTGGTGCTATTTTGAAGTTCTAATTTGAGATTTAATTATACTTTCAGTATTTGAGTCCATTTTGGACACTTGAAAAACTCTGGAAAACAACTCCAGCATTGTAAACGCACTAATTTATAAAGTGCCAAATAATTTTTTGTTGGGGGGGATTCTTCTTTGAGTGAAAAAGGGGGGTGTCTATGTGTGTTCTTCTTGCATTTTTTCTCTCACATTGCTACAACAATCTAAAATGGATAAATCGGTTCCTCTACTCACACCATACAATTACTTTGAGTGGAAAAATGAAATGGAAATTCACTTAAGGAAGTTAAAATTGTATAGAATAACAATGGGTATTGATAAGGAACCTACAGAAGATGAAGATAAGCCTAAATGGTTCAATAAGTGTGATGAAGCTTTTGGCACCTTATGCATGGTTGTATCTCCTGATCTACGCTTTCATATTATGTCTGCAAAATCACCAAATGAAGTGTGGAATACTTTGAATACTCTCTTTGGTAAACAGGATGATTTGAGAGCACATTCATTGGAGATTTAGCTCATAGGAATGAGCCCATGCAATTTTGATACCATTCAGGATTTCTTTACTAAATTGAATGCCATAAGATTGCAGTTAGAGCAGTGTGGAGTTAAAAAGGATGACTCACAATTGATTTTGAGTATTCTTTCAAAACTTGGTCCTAATTATGCAGTGTTTGTTTCTACATTTCATGCAATGAAAAGAGCCTTAGGAAAAGGATTTACTATGCCTTCTCTAAGTGAGTTTGCAACTGATCTCACAAAGGAGCAAGATAAATTGATTCAAATGGGCATTATTAAATCTTCCAAATCTCAAGCCTTGACTGCAAAACAAGGCACTAATAAGCAAAACAAGAAACAACAGAACCAAGGTGATAGAAAGAAAGATTCAGATAAATATTCATCTACTTCTAAAGTAGACTTTAAATTCTCTTCAAAAGAGGATTCATCTAAGAAGGAGAAGCTCACTTGTGCATATTACAAGAAATCTAGGCATGATGAACATCAATGTTACTTAAAACAAATTGATGAGTTGAAGAATCTTTTAGCAAAGAACAACATCAATTTTCCTTCTCGAATGGTTGATTCAGCTTCTTCTTCTAATTCCAAAAATTTAGAATTTGATAAGGAAAAGGGCCATACTACAGGTGCAGGTAAATCAAAAGGTAAAGCTCTTTGTGCTTCTACAGGTCTTGGATCAAGGAGATGGCTCCTAGATTCTGGAGCGTCTCATCATATGGCTTCTACACAGTCTATGTTCTCTTCTTTTGAGCCTTGTGCTATGCCACCTATTATGATGGGAAATAATACATACATGGATGTAATTGGGAAAGGATCTGTTGATATTGGAGATGGTACTTTCAATGATGTTTTGTGTGTACCTCATCTTTCAAACAATCTTCTTTCCATCTATCAAATCACTCATGGTGGAACAGGGAAGACTGTTGAATTCACACCTGATTTAGTTATCATCAGAGACTTGGAGAGCAGAGAGATAATTGCTACTGGGGTGGTTGATCATGCATCTCGATTGTATACATTTTTAGACTTTGCACCTGATGATGGTTCTAATCCTTTGGTTGTTGATCACACTCCTAGTGTGAGCTTTGATTTTGAGGAGAACTTTGGCTACTTGAACTTGGGTATTCTCACATGTGATCCAGTTCTTGAGCCTTGTATTCCTTCTCCTCCATTTACTATTGCATCTGAAGATACTTGCATTGCTACATTCATGGCTTCTTGTGATTCAGTGCAGCAAGATACACATTGTCTTCCAGACATAGCTACTTCAGATGACTACTTGACAGACATTGCAGGTTTGTTCATAGAGTCTCATATTTCAGACTTGGGAGACATTATTCATGACATCCATCTTCTCTTTGATGAAGTTGATTCTTCTTCAATTGTTATGGAGGAACCTTTGGATCCTTTTGTTCATTCTCCACATGATCATTCATCACATTTTGACATGAGTGAGGATACTTTTGAGCAACATTTGGAGGAGGCACCTTTGTCTTCAAAGGAGATATCTTTGTCTTCAAATTTTGTTCTACATCCATCTCCACTAGGTTCTGGATTTTCATCTTCTACAGTGTGGCCTAGAACACTTGATTTGATGGTGACATCTTTCGACATCAACATGGAGACACTGGAGCAGAGTTTAGAGACTTCATACATTTTCATCATTCTTCCTTCATATTCCTTTCAGGAATGGGAAGACATTCTTCATACACCTTTGGTTTTGTTTCTTCCTAAGGGGAGGAACATTGTTCGACGATCGTGGACCATGTTCTACATTCAGCTTCGAGCTTCAACCATTGGCATAGTTGACTACTTTGGGGAAGGCTACATGGTCTTTCCTATCCTTTCTATTTTGGAGGGGACTTCTTCCTTGCATGGGATTCTTCTTGTGTTGGGAAACTTGTTTTCTTTTGGGGAGGAGTTTTGTCCCACTGGGTTTTCTCCTTTACTCCATTTGTGAGAGAGTATTTTGTACATGGGTACCTAACATGGCCTAGTAGTCGGGACCCATATTTGCATCTTTGCATTCTTTCATCCTTTCACCCACCTAAGCTATGCTTAAGGGGGGGTGTTAGTGTAGGTTCTTTTAATATTATTTTTCCTACACATTATTAAGCATACCTTAGGTTATAGGAGATGTGGTTCATGTGAGGACACGTGGCATAATCCATCGATTACATGTGTTGCTCCCACTCAGACTTGGGTGGTTGAGTTTCACACCCTCTTTTGGCCTTATATGCCACCTCACAAAACCACTCATCTGTCTCTTTTTGAGTAGGTTATGCCACCTATTTGGCATTTTGCAAGTAGGCATAACTCCCACCTTATTTGGTTATTTGGGAGTTATTACCCCTCTTGGAATTATTTGCCCATATTCTACTATATATTCTGCACTCACCTCTCCCTCCTAACTAGTTCAGGTCTAGCTCCTATCTAGTCTAGATGAGTTCATATTAACTCAATAAATTCAAGGGAGAGTTGAGGCATATTGTATCATTTAGTGTGTGATATAACATCATTTTGTTATTGCACTATATTCCTACATTCTATCTCTTGCTGCTCTCGTGTGGAAGGTTTATCTTGGTTTTGTAGGTGATCCTGGGTGCTCGCGTTCATCAATAACTCTTAAGACACCTACACTTGATCCCTCTTTTGAACTAGCACTATCAAAGTGTTATAGTCCACAAGTCATCACACTCTGACAATTGTTTTACTTTTATATCGATCGGTGCAATGGGCTTATCACAATTGCTAGGGAATTCCTCAATTCTGAACTCATTTATGCCATTGTCAATAAAACATGTCATATATTCAGTTGGATCATGCTCAATCATATGGGGAACTTTTGATTCTCTCTCAATCTTGACATTCTTTCCATCAATGGAGAAAGTAGCAAATGACAAGTCACACTGCATGTTACCCCCCATTGATGCACACCACTTTCTTGACAATAGCATCCCAAAATGTGGTGGGATGTTTGCAACTAGTACAATCATGGCTAAGTCCTTCTTGGGATACTGATTCAATTTATAAGGTAATTCTCCGATAGTCCCAATAACTAGCACTTCCCTTGAATCCATTGCATAGCATTTACCTTGAGTAGTATCCACTGTCAGGCCCATTGCCTCCATGATCTTGACTGGCATAACATTATTTGATGCCCCTGAATCTGTCATACAATTCCTTAAAGTCTTCCCATTTATAACAACACTTAAGAAAAAGGGGTTTATGTTTTCAAGGCACATATTAATATAATTCCCTAAATATACAGGGGGAATTTGTGACAGAATTCCCTCCACTTCTTTCTCTTTTCTTTCTCCTTTATCCTTTGCTTCTTTACAACTACCTTGTTCAACCCTATTAACAACAACACCTATGATCAAGGCTATTGTATTTTCCTTATGTTCATCTATTCTCATCATTTCTAGCAAAGGCACAATAACTTTAACTTGAGAAAGCACTTGAAACATATCTATGGGCGTATATTTTGGCAAATCAGACACCATACCTTCATCATTTTCCCTTTTCTCGTTTTGCTTGCTTCCCTCAAGATTCTTCTGCCTCCTATCCTTTAAAGCAGGTTCAACAAACTTTGTAATTACTTTAGTTCTCACCAATGATGAAGCTATATCTTCTTGACGCTTTGGAGTTTCATTATTTTTCACCCAAATCTTATCACTTTTAACCTCTTTAACTTTGACAACATCTTTCTTGTTATCAACTTTAACACCTTAATTTTTGTCCCTTTGTTCTTTAATAAATAAGCTAGCAGGTTTACCCTGTTCACCACCCACAGTTCTGTTTCTCAACTGAAGTGAGCTTCTCATTTGAGCAACCATTTCCTTAGTCAAACTTTCAATCTCTTCTTTTGATGGTCTCCTTAGGGATACTGAATCTTCATCCTATTCCATATTGCAAGCATTATGGTCAAAATCACCTTGCTCATCAGAGAAAACCTATTGATGGGATATCTCACTTCTTTGCCTCTGATTATCCACATCAACTCCTTGTGATTCATCATCAGAGGAACACTCTACCTCATCAATGTATGATCTAGCCATACAAACATCCACATCACCCTGCCCACTTACAGGAGTCTGCTCATGAGTATCCTGCTTTCTCCCTTTAGCAACAAGCAACTGAGCAATACCACAGTAATTTTGATCATGTGGATGTTCACACACCTCACACCATGGCCTATCTTGTACTAGATTTACTGAATGCTTCTATAAGGGGTTTGGTGTATGTTTATCATGTTTGGGCAAGATTGGTTTCCAATCTTTCCAATTTGTATTATAAGGGTAATTTTGCAACCTAGGCAGTCTTTCATTCTTATTATACTGTTGCTTTTCATTTCCTATACCATTTTCTTGTTTGGAAACAATATATTTTATGTCTTTCAAAGTGCTCAAGACCTTATCCCATTTTTCATCATCCTTAGGCTTTGAAGTAGAAACCATCTCCACTTTATCTCTAGGACTTTTCAAAAGTGTAGGCACCTCTCTCCTACCATATTTCCTAGAAGCTTTCCTATTACTCTCAATGTTTATAGCCACCCTAAAAGCATCCCTCATAGTCCGAGGGTCTTTATCTCTGAGGAGATATGCCATTTTAGCATCAAAAGCATTGAAATATGTTGTTAGATAAACATTCTCATCAAGCCTCAAAACCTGGAACAACTTATACATTACTTTTTGAAATCTTAGATTAAACTTTGTCACAAGTTCGTTTAGTGACTTCTTGATGTTGCTGAACTTATTTAGCATAAAACTGACATTGTTTTTATCACTGTACTGTTCCTTGAAACATTTTTCAAATTCATCCCATGAACCAATACTAGCATTAGGTAAACCTCTGTACCAATCCCTCGCATCTTCTACCAGAGATTGTACAAACAATTTCACTACAACATCTTCATGCTCCACCTCATAATCATTTAGCATATCCATAAAGCATTTTAAGTGTTCCTCTCCTGTCACAACATTATTGCCAGCAAACTTACTCATCTTCTCTCTCAAATCATCAAGGATGGGATTTGGATAACCTGGAATACCATCAAAGTATAATTACCTATATCTTTCTAGTTGTATAAGTCTTCTTTGAAATAATCCTTCAATCTTCTGAGAGTCAACACCAGATCCTAAATTTTGTACCCTAGGGCCATCCTGATTTAGATTTACAAACTTAGTAGCATGGGTTCTCGGGCCAAATTTTTTTGTATTGGTATCCAGATTTATCTTAGGACCAGATCTCGAGGCATCTTGGTGACTTGATGAGGTTGCAACTTGTGTAGCCTCATCCATGCTTGACATATTTAGGAAACCTATTTTTCTTTTCATTTTTGCATTTGCAGCCTCAATTTTTGTCCTCTCCAATTCCTCAACAAGAGCCTCACCCTCCCTTCTAACCTTTTCTAAGGAAGTTTCAGCTTGTAATGGTACATGTGGTGGTAGGTCTCATTTAGGAGGGTGGGAAGTCACCTTATCACTTATTTTAATCCCCTCAGTCTTTTGTTTTCCCTTGTCTAAAACGGGTTTGGGATTTGGATCACTTGGTTGAGGCTTGACAGGGTCTGATGGTTTTGGGTTTGAGGGTTTTGATTGGGTATCAACTTGACCTATAGGACCTACCCTAGACGCAGGCTTTATCTCCTTATCAAAAAATTCACGTACAATAGGGCCCTCAACATTTGGCTCAAGTTTTTCTTGGTTCAGGGATTTCATTGTTGCCAACTGTCTAATCAACCTATCTCTTTCAATTATAGCATGCATCAGTTATGTTTCTCTCTCCTTTTCCTTTTTCCTCCTGAGCTCAGCTTGTTTTTGGATCTCTCGCCTTAAGGAGTCAATGTCTCCAAAAACATCATCAAGATCAGGCAAGGTCATCTCAGAACTCGATTTATCACTTAGACCTATTAGGTTCACTTCTTCAAGTACATGTCCAGACAATAAAGGAGTTCCATCATCCTCAGTAGGAGGAGGAGGCACATCACCGGTGCTTTCTCTGTGATGGCTTTGACTTCTACTCCTAATTCCTCTCTTTTTAGAGTATTGAACACTAACAGGTCCTTTATTTTGACATGTTACATCCTCTTGGTTTGGTGTATTAAATAATGCATCAAAAAACCACAACAATCTCACTCTAAACTTTTAGACACCTTTTCAAAAGTTTCAGAGATAGGATGTAAAGACTTAATTTTACCTTGATGTATAGGGTTCTATGATGTGGGAGTAGCATGACTAGATTCTGGTTTTTTCTTTATCCAATTCTTCTTCATAGTTTTATGAAGTTCACTCTCCAATGTCTGTTCCAGATGATTTTTCATGAACGACCTGGTGTTCTTCATTTTGTGTACTTGTCTAAAAGATCCTTTAACTTGTATTAAATCTTCAAAATAAGATGCACACTAGTGTAAAGACTTCAGAGTCGCCACCTAATTATTTTGGGAATACCAAATATCCAAAGATACTTGGTGAATTTCAAAAGACCTTTAGACTTTGTATTAACAATGTACAAATGTATTTCACCAATGAGTCAAAACACTTTGAATAACAAAAGATATGGACAAACCTAACACAGAACCACAAGCTCAACCTTCAAATCACAGAAATACGATGAAAACTCTATGCAAAATGGACAACCGACACACTGACAATAAATATTTAGATTAATATCCCCAGTAGAGTCACCATTTTGTTGGTTTTTTTTACTGTAACCAGGTTGATCTTCTAATCTACTTATGGAATTGCCAATTCCAATCAAGGGTAGCTCGAAGGACCTGGATGAACTGACGAGGATTTTAAAAGACCTCCTACACTTTGGGCTCTGCAAGACCTAAGAGGGTGATCTCTTAATGTGTTTACAACCTCTGCACCATTATCATAAATAACATTAACAATAAAAGACAATCTCATTTAATAGCTCAACAAAATAGGATAATACTAAATAGAATTGGTTGTTCATCAATAATATCAACCATTTGGAGCATGAGATAATTACAACAACACTTCACAGTAAAATATAGTCATTAATTTTCAATTTGTAGCAAGCTCTAGGTGAATACAAACAAATACTAAATCTCACAAACAGGTACAACTTAGATAAGTTCCCTATATCCATTGGAGGAGTCAAATTCACAAGCATCTAAGGGTTCATGACAGATTTATCACATAGCACATAAGATCCTCGATATCATTGCCTTACAATATCACCAATATATATCCTAACTCAATACTACTTATCAAATCCTTGTACAGAACATATCAACCTACAGTCCCATTTAAGCGTTTTAATTAATTCTTTGAATTAAAGCTAAAACAAGAATTGCACACACCACAATAGTGAGATGAATAAAATAACCCTTGATCGCTTTATTCAAAATTCAAACATGCTTGTACATAGGAGAGACATGAGCTCGAATTAACCAGTTTAATTCAAATGCCAGTACTGTCATAAAACATTAAATCTCCATGAATTCGAAACCTACAACAAAATGACTCAAAACCTAACTTGCATTTTTTCTATAACTATTAGACTTTACAATTTCACCTAGAATCGACGAAAATTTTCTAACTTGCTAACTCGTACTTCTAGCCTTGAAATCCTTCTTGTAGAAAATTAAGGAGAAAACAAGCATCAGGTCAAAAAGCACACATGTCACCAGTCACTTGGACTGCCTTGTGACATTTCAAAATTTTGTTACAACAATAATCTCCCCTGAAGAATCTTCTTGTTCATTCCCATCTTGCCCGATGAGAATGGTTTGATGCAGCAACAAATCTTCAAGAATTATGTGCTTAAACTATCATCAAAAACAAAATTGGAATTTGTTGTAACTGCAATAGTTGATTAGTTAACTGTTAGCAACCTACTCCCACTTCACTCCTCCTCAGTTAAATATATATCCACCCATTGCTGGTACTCTTCATCACTTGGCCAATTAAAACTGATTACCTCATTTACTTTGACACTATAAGGCATATATTTCACTACCACTTGGTTTGCCTCTCATTCAAAAGACTCAAGGAATGAGTTGGTGCTGATAATTTTATCCATGCAACTCACTAATAAATCAAAATCTAAGTCATCACAAATTAAAATAATTTGAGAATTGATGACCTCATTAGCCTGATCCTGCCATTGTTCAAGTGACCTAATATTACCCTGGTCATCAATTATGTCAAGCAACAGTGTGTCATTCCAATCATCAAAACTCTTTACTAATTCTTTGATCTTCCTACTCAAGTCATCTGGTAAGGCTTGTAAACCTTGCAATGATTTAATAAACATTTGAGTAGGTCTTAATGACAGTGGCCTATTATTTACATCAAACCTTGAGGCCTTATACATTACATCTAAATCATTGGCCCTAGGGATCCACTTCTCAATTAATGGTATTGCTACCTCCTGATCCCTGTCAATTTTCTTTATTGCACCCAATAATAAAGAATAAGAAGAATATACAGCTGATAATCTATCATCAACCTTCTCATTTAAATGCCACAAGACAACAGTAACAATCTCATTTTGTCTTGAAAATATCCCCTCCTCACTCACCTTCAGAGATGCCTGTAGCTCTGCAACTTTATGCATTAACTGCTTCTTTGTTGGATCAACAAAGCATTCTAACTCTTCCTCAATTGGTTCCAATGTAAGGTTGAGGGAAGGAGTTTGACTTGGAGATCCCAGTGTTGAGACAATGAGAAAGTAGGGGGCAATAATCCTGATGTGGAAGGCAATGATTCAATCCCTAGATCAAATGATGTTTCCCCAATCTACCTATATTTTAACATGTCCACCTTTGTTTGCAGCTCAATATTCCTTTGCTGCACCTTATTATATTCTCTAACCATAAAATTATATTTTTCCATGAGGCTCCTTTTTTCATCTTCCTCTCTCTCTGCAGTCTTTTGTGCCAATTTGGCCACATTCATAGTTAAATTTTTGGCCTCTGTGGTTGAGGACTCTGAAGCTCTTTTTATTATTAACCCCCCTCTCAAATTTGGGTTAATATCAATAATATTTGGCTTTCTTCCTTTGGGGGGCCAAAGTCCTTATTGCCAAGGTTTCATATTCCTCACTAAGGGTAGAGTCTTGCAATGTTGCCTTGACTTCTTCTTCAAAAGTCTGGAGGGGATGCTTGGACTTCAAAATAGCATTGAAAGCTACTGCATCAACAATATCCCACTCAGGTAGAATCAAGACACCAACTTGATTGACTAACTTTCTCCCTTCCTCTGGAGTGATGTTCTTGAATTCATTCATTACGTCGGTCTTTACCTCATCATCATTATCTTGATCTGAACTATAAGGCCTTAGTTCTCTTCTCTTCTTACACTTCTCTTGATATTCTTCTAACTTCATTCTCCATACCAGTTGCAAGAAAACTAGTATTTTCACAAAGGCATCGTCATCCAAAAATTCTTTACAAGCCTCCATTCTTGCATCATGCATACATTTACCTTTCATATTAAGGTCTGATAAAATCAACTCAACTGGTCTTGGAGGGGAAGGCATGCCCATTTTCATATCTTGATCGGTAACAATAATCTCATCCACCAAGTCCTCTTGGGACTGCTCAATCTTTCGCCTCTTGGGGCTTGGTGCTGATGGTGGTGGTGAGGGATTCTCTCAGGTGATGACTCTAGATCAATTATTTTTATTGCCCCAGGTGCTTTGATATGTGGACCTGCTTGTTCATGCAATTCCATTATCTGCTTTCCCTTTCTATCTTCTTCTTCTTCATCACTGTTGTCATTCCTTTTCCTCCTATAAATAGGTCGGTCATTTGGAGGTTGATAGGTTGGCCTCTCTTCAAGTGGCCTTGCAGATTGTTCCTGTATGCCCAAGTCTAACTCCAGATTTATTTTCTTGGTCATCACAATACTCGTGATTTCTTTGAAATTCTTCAACGAAAATCAATCTTTTTGTGATAGGGGCTGAATTCCATCAATGGATCATACTTTGGATCCATCTTTTGTAAAATGGCCAATAGCTTTCATAAGCTACCCATTTCTCTTTGTTCAACTTTTGCTTATTCAAATCAAATTCATTTCTGACTAGGTCCTTAGGGAAATTGAACTCATGAACAAATTTGGCACCTTTTATTCTTTGCCTAAACAGAGCAAAGAAACCCTCAAGATCATGTTGCCTCCTAGGACCAAAACTCAAATGGTATACTTCAAAAAACTTTCCAAAATGAACCTAGTCTCCCTTTGAAATTACAAAATCAGAAACCATCATATAGTTTGGGTAAAAGGTCCCCTTACCCTTTCTTGTAAGGTTATCTTCATGAATACATCCAATTTGCCACATAACTTCAGCAAATCCAACTCTTGGTGGCACACTATAAGGCAATATATGTGGGGTCCCCTGAAAACCATATACCCTCAAAACAATGCTGACAAGGTATGGGATAATGTCACCCCAATTGTGGCAAATCTTCAAATCTGGCCTCCTCCCCTTTGGCCTAAGGAAATCATGCAACTCCTTAGGAACCCTGGGTAAATTTACCGTCAATCTGGCTCTCAGTATTGATGCAAAGCAATTGTCGAATTGTACATAATTGGCACTCTCCCTATTGTATGAAAGGTCAGTAGTCCACGCTTGTACTAATAGCCTTTCTCCATTGAAAAATTGCTTCAATCTCATCTTCTCGGAGAAAAAAATAGTATTTTTGAACAAAAACATGTACATTAACATAGAATACTAGTAAAAGGGGGTGCCTGCATCATTCTACTTCAATTTCAACAACCCTTCATATATCTTTTCAGCCAAGAAGGAAGCAAAATCATATAGACCAGAGAAATTGGGGTGTTGTATCTGCACCCTCATGAACATATAAGCTATAGGCATCACTGTATTAGGGCTAAAACCCAAAATTTGGCACA